>CATIWK010644288.1:0-13641 GCA_949634005.1 Mallotus japonicus | reverse complement strand
CTGAACTTTTACCTCAGAAATTTATTTCTAAGTTTTTAGGAGTAAAATCAAATTGACTCATAAAGAAAATAAAATTTTTTGGCATTTCTCCTAAAACTTAGGATAAGCATTTATGTCACTACTAGTGATATCAACATTATGTTGCTGGAGCTTTTCAAAAAAAGTATGTATGTTGTTGGTAGTGATAATTTTCAGAAATATCTTTTTTTTTAATTAATTGCCTTTCTATATTATGAATCCTCTCATGTAACTTCACAAAAAAAATTGTTCTTTTTTTTTTGGTTAATAAAGAGGTTATATGACCTTTATAAAAAAAAAAAAGGTTATATAACCTAAACTTTGATTAACTGCACAATAAAGAGCAACACTCCCATTTTAAATTGATAATGGCATGAATTAAATCCTACACCAAGATGTCTTTAGAGAGAAGTTAGGACTTTATTACTGCTTGACAAAATTTGTCTTTTTTTATTTATTAATATGACTACTAAGCGACGTGTATATTTATCCTACAACTTATAGAGCGAATCGAACTTAGCAAACGAACCACTAAAAAATCAAACGCTTTGCATTTGCTCTCCCCCAACAGTCCTTATGCAGATTGCTGCCTACAAGCCGTCGATCCCTGATGGAGAGATGGATAAAGTTTACTGGGGGTTAACCCCTTCGAGCAGTTTTTCAACTCGTTCAACTTATGACTTTATTATGGAGGAGGAGTTGGGTAGTAGCAGTAAACTATGGAGATTTATTTGGAAGTGGCCTGGGCCGCATAGAATTCGCACCTTTCTTTGGTTGGCACCGCGATAGAGGCTGCTCACTAATGTTGAGAAATCTCGTAGGCGTTTGCAGATGGATAAGAGCTGTGATTTTTGCCATGGGATAGATGAATCGGTTTTGCATGTATTGCGAGATTGTCCTTTATCTAAAGCTATTTGGAGAGCTCTGCTTGTTCCCCATTCAATTCAGAATGAGTTTTTTTCAGTCAATCTGCTTAATCTGAACTGTATGAATCAGGTTCCTGGTAATATCAGTTGGCAATGCATGTTTGGTGCTGCAGCATGATGTATCTGGTTCTGGCGGAATCATAGGCTTTTCAATCAGGAGCCGTGGCAGGGTGACAAGGTTCAGGTTCAGGATATTCAGGGCCGAGCTCAGGAAATTTGCAGCTCTTTAAGTTCACTAAGCGATTTATTGGGAGCCAACAAAAGCAGGATGTCTAAGGTGGTTACCTGGACTCCACCCCCAGTGGATTGGTGTAAGCTAAACACTGATGGAGCTTTTAACAAGAAAGCCATGATAGCATCGACAGGAGGAGTGATAAGAGACTCGGTGTTTGGTTGGGTGGCTTCGCAGTTAACATTGGATTCTGCTCTATCAAAGATGCCAAGCTTTAGGGAGTTTATGAGGGCTCTTAATGGCCTGGGAGATGGGATTGAAACAGGTGTAGCTTGAAGTTGATAGTGCGTGTGCTGTGGCGTTGATATTGAATGACTCCAACAGTGCTAACAGTCATAACTATCTCATTGGAAGGATTCGGGATCTTCTGAATAAGCAGTGTTCAGGGAAGCAAATGTGGTGACGGATAGAATGCAGATCTTGCAAAGAAGCTTCATCCGGACTGTCAACGGTTCCAGAAACCTCCTCATGAAATTATTCAGTGGCTAAACCATGACTTAGTAGGGGCTGGATATAGCAGGATGGTTCCTGTGTAGTGTTTTGTGTTTTTGTTTAGCTTTTGCCTCCTATCTCAAGGAAAAAAAAATCACACGCAATAACTTGATATTCATATTTGAGATTTACGCTTTCTATAACTTAAACCAGCAAACATTATTTCTCAAAAGTTTCAGCCTATACAGGAATGAAATTTTATACAATCCAGATGAGATATATAACATTACTGTAAATAGGAACATACAATAAAGCCGTAAAGTACGTGAACGTAAGTGGCGGAACTACTGCAACCACCATTATTACAGATGTAAAACACATTGATGATACATGAAAAATCCCCTACCAATCCTGTAACGACACGTGTAAAGCAAGGTCAACCAACATGACATGTCAGCTACCTTTGACCGGTTGACCCCTGCTCCTATAGCTCTTCCTCCTATCAAGATCGCCTGTAAGGGATCTCGACCTACTAGTACTTCACACCTTCTGACTAATGCACACGGGGAAGAACCCCACCTATCTGATTGGTGCACGCAGGGAAGAACTTTGCCTATCTAATTATTGTACCCAGGGAGGAACACCGTCTGTCTGACTCATTGCTCCTTCCTTGAGATTCGTGTAATCTTCACCTACTGCATTTAAGTGTGGCCCACATTCCTAACAGCAACCCCTCAAATTGAGCATCTCCACCAGTGGACTTTTGACACATGTCACCACCTTTTCACCCACTTTACCTATAAAATAAAGACCCAAGAATGAGGTAGCTTCATCATCTTCTTTTCCCTCTCATTTTTCTTCTTCTTTAACAGAGCACACACGTTCTCTGATGGAAAAGAACACTCATTTTCATACAATAACACATTCTTTAGAGAAATCACATCTTTTTCACAAGAATCCGATCCTGACTTAGGCATCAGAGGGGCCAGGGGCAAATCCCGCCCTCTTTCACCAAGCCTTCTCTTCTTTTTGCAAAAATGGATATGCTGACTATGTTGAGCTGAGGCAAAAAAGGTCCAAGAACCATCATTTGGCGCCGTCTGTGGGAAGAGGATGATTCTTTGTTGCTCAGAAGGTCATCCTTTTCCATTATAATCTCTCTCATCATTTGTGTTATCAATGTATAGGTGAACAATGTTGTGCTCTTATTTTCTCCTTCATTCTCTTTGATTTTCTCCACTAAAAAGCAAGAGCAAATTCTACAAATGTTGATATGGTCTTCTCTTTTTCCTTATATTTTCTCCATTGAAAATCAAGTAGCATTTGAAGTGACAGTGGGAAAAATATTAAATACATGTTTGGTTATGTTGTATGAAGATTATTAGGTCATCATTATTATTGTTGCTGCATTTCTTCTACTCTTGGAAAAGAGTTTATGAGTAAATTCCTTAAAGGAGGATATGAATCAATAAGGAATAAATAAGTGGAAAAACCTCCTGGGATGGATTTTAAGTAGTATTTTTACCTTATTAACGTAGAAAAAAGATAAGAGAAAAAGAAAGCCTGTCAAAGATCTTTATGGGGAGACCCCTCCTATCAGGCACCATCTGGAAGTTACTAGTCCAGAACCCTCCCTAGGTCGTGAAGTTACTAGGCAGGTATTCCCCCTGTGATCACCTTCCAGGCAGGAAATACTTTTTCACTCTTCATCCTCTCTCAGTGATCTGGAAAGGCAATTTGAAGAATTTTTTGATTGGAAAAATAGAAAGGCTAGCAGAAGAAAGTTATTTGATCATATGATGAATCTTCAATCACCCTTTTCTGAAGCAGTCAGAAAGGAGGCTATACCTAGTGGATTTTAATAAGTCGCTTTTCCTACTTACGATGGATGTTGGTCCTACGGAGTATGTTTTGGAGCTTCAAGTGGTAGTTAAATGATACACACACTCGAAGGTTTATCTCGAATACCCCAACTGAAAAGGAAATTTCCCACCTGAGAACCATTGTCTAGAGTCAGGGCGAAAGCCTACCTGTCTATGCGGCTTGATTCGATTTAGAAGCTCTGAAGATTACTCACTTGGAAGACTCTCAGGCTACTGAGACAATCATGAAGGATGACTACACTCTACAAGATGATGCTTTCTGTACCTCCAAGTTTGCTTCTAAATACTAAGAGGAGTTTGTAAATTCTCCTTCCTCTAAAGAGGCTGAAGAGAGTATAAGTATCATGCAAATAAGTCCAGACAAGGAGGTTCCCGTATGTGCTACATCGGTATCTCAAAGCTAATGGTATCAAACAGACTCCATTACTAAGACAACTAGGCAGGGAAGAACTCGATTTGTCTGACTTGTGGAAGCAGGAAGCTTCTACCCAGGAATCCTACCCGATTATTCTTTTTTAAAGCTCTTATCCTACATGGGAATTCTACATGGAGCTTTAATCATGAAGGGAAACATTATCAGCAGGGCAGTATCTTTTTTTGCTTCATTACATGATCCATGAAATATTCTTACCTTGTGAAAGATGGGTGGTCTATCTATCGTTCCTTTTGCTCTTTGTAAATGAATCTGTGTACTCTCTCTGGAGCAAGAAAATCTCCTCTATTGAAGTATTTCTACTTACATGACCAAGTGTTCAAATCTCTCTTTAAAAGGAAGATGTTGTCTCTTGAAACTTCTTCCTTTATGTATGTAATGATACTTGGATCTCCTCTAAAGAAGAAGATATTTTTTCATGGCATATTACCAATAGGGGTTACTCCATGAACATCCAAGAAGGGAGGCCGATCAGACATCTCCTTATGTAAAGGCTATCCAGATAGGAATCCCACCTGGGAGGAAAGATATCCTCTATGTATCAAATGGTTCTAACTCCCCGATAGGAGCAAAGTGTTCTTCATTAAAAATTCTCAATGGAGTATTAGAGTCTCCCCCAAGGGAGTGTAATCTATTTAACATGACCATTTACCAAGGATCATCTATTCAAGAAACTCCATCTCGAACAAATGAGTAACATTCCCTATTGCAAATGCCTACCCAGATTCTATTAACTCCCCCGAGGGAGAGGATGCTAATAACACATCTCTGCAAGGCAAAATTATCTCCCTACTCGTCTGATTTCTAGGTAGGAAGGCCGGAACTCTCCCAAGCACCAATGCCTTTCTAAAAGATGAGAATTGCCATTTTCCTTACATCAGGGGTAAGGGATCTATTTAAGCATCCTACATGGTTCAAGATCAATGGAAGACTCATCCTATTCTACTTCAATATGTCTCATTGGATCTAAAATAATTACAAGAAGTCATCAAGGCTGATTACAGCCTATCAGATAAGTCTTCTTTATTAAATATCTCACAATGATATATTCTGATTCTCATTTTATAATGATGCATGTTTTAGTCCATTCGCATGAAACATGAATCCCTTCCTATATAGGAAGTGACCTAACTTTGTATCCTCTACTCAGAGAGAGATCCTCCATTATCAGTCTTATCCTGGCCTGACTCTGCCTACTCATAGGCAGGCATGAGTCTGGACTCCTTAGATTTTCTCTATAAAGAGAGAAATTATATACAGGTCTTCATTAACTTGATTGGCCATAGAGCATATATCTCAACTCCCAACAGGAATAAATTCTTATTTATTATGCCCTGCATGAATTGTTAAACCCCTATGGGTTTCAAGGTTGAATTTTCTTCTTTTCATAGCTTTTAAATCATGTAACATGACATTTTATTATTATATGTCCTAAGTCACATTTTTGAAAATCATATTACACATCATCTACTTGTATATGTGTAAATCTTTTACATAATTTCTCATATAGATAAATGTGACATTTTATCTTCAGAATATGCATATTTTTCTTATGTTATTATCAAGGTAAATAACCTTCAGAGAACAATACCCCACCAAAGGGGCCAAGAGAGGTATTCACACTCTCCCTATCAAACCCATCAATGGGGCTAAGAGAACCATACCCCACCAAGCGGGCTAAGAGAGATATCCACACACTCTCTCTCTATCAAACCTCTCATGAGGCCTTCAAGAAGACTCTTTCCTCCCCATGGGAGAAGGACACCTCAACCTTAAATGCTGCCATAAAGGAGTTTTTGACAGTGATCAAGGATAGAGAGTATGTTCGGTAACTAAAGGATTTGCCTTCCAACTCTAAAAATTGAGATTAGACAATGCATTGCTACTTCCACCCGTTAGTTGATCATGGTATAGACGAATGCCGCCAGTTGATACTGAAAATCAAGAGATTGATTCAACAGTCCACCTGAGAAGCTTTCTAAGTAGGGAGATATCCCTCCTGTATAGTCCTCATTTAATAAAGAGGCAGATGTCATAAGGCTTAAGAAGGATAAGCAGTAAGCACTTACACCCGACACAGACATGAGCGGAATTATTTATCTGGTGGCCAGGGAAAATCCTCCCATTGAGAAAAAGAAGCTCCTACACGAGATATTCATTCGGAGACCACGCAGATGCCATTTTGGTAATGACTGTAATTAATGAGCAGCAGATTCTACTCCGAGGTTGATCATCTACATAAGATTCTCTATAGCAAGCATCAGAATGGCTACAACCTGAAATCTCAAAGATCATCGACTCATTTGCTAGCAGGTCTAGCATTGGTGAGACGAATCTGGCAAGTTAGTTTCCTCTATGATAAAGATCGGCCGCTAATTGACTTCTCAGGATATAATCTTTGATGAGGATAGAAAGAGATCAGCCAACATCGATTCAATCAGTTTAAAATCATTAGCATTCTTCAAACTCCTTTTGATGGGGGCAAAGTGGTATGAATACTATCTAGTTGGACAAGGAGAAAGAAAACCTCCATGGTTATTACTAAGTGCTTATGGATTTTAAAGACAAAACAATCCGGGTGACAGTCGAGAAACATACATGAAACCAGAGAATAATGCTCCTCAAACCAGAAAATGTCAGTCCACACTTCGAGTGAGGATAAGTTATAGAAGAAAGAGATTTCCAAAGTGCAATGAAGCAGAGGCATGTGCAGAACAATTTTTTATTCCCATGATTGGACAGATCTCCTAACTGAGATAAGCCTATCAGGCACCTAGAACATATGCCTTCCAAGCAGGTTCTCTTAGAAAGATGGCAATGTATAAAGCATTTCCTATTTGGTTAATGCACACAAGGGAGAAGATTCCCTATCTGGTTACTCCATGTCAGAAGAGTAAATTTTCTACCTGTCAACTCCATACAGTAGAATTTCCATCAGATTAAAGAGAAGCTTTGAATTCCTCTTTAAGAATGTCAAAGTTCATCATTTAAGAGGCAAAGTTACATGAAAGAAGATACTGTATACCTCTACCTGCGATGCTTGTCTCTTTAAAAAGCAAGTGATATTTTGAAAGAGGTGTAAGAGGGAGTATATGCCTCCAGCATGCAATGAATTATCTAATCAAATGGGTAGAGTGAAAGATCTTGGCAGGCCGAAGTATACCACCTAGAGTTACTAGTCAGGAAGTTATCATTCCCCTACGGATTATTGGTAGGCAGGAAGCTTCTTCGTCTATCTGGTTACCTATATGGTTTTTACAGATCTGTGGCACACTACTTCTTGAAGAAATGAATTATCTCAATTGAAGTTTCTCTATTTATATGGCATAATCTTTAAACCTCTCTTCAAAATAGAGACATCTTCTTTTACTATATTTCTCTTATATATGGTCATGTTCGGATATTCTCTTGAATATGAAGCATTCTCTTACACTAAAACTTTCTTACTTATCTCATTGCAAAAATTGCAAACTGTGAAGCTATTGTATTATGATTCATGATTTAGAATCTTATACTCAAGATCAGCTAGTGAGGAAGAAATCCCGCTTGAGCCGCACGGGGCATAAGCCGTGAGGGGAGAATCCCCGCTGAGCTGCACGAGGCACAAGCCATGAGGGGAGAATCCCCGCTGAGCCGCACGGGGCACAAGCCATGAGGGAGAAATCCTACTGAGCTGCACGGGGCACAAGCAGTGAGGGAGAAATCCCGCTGAGTCGCACGGGGCACAAGCCGTGAGGGAGAAATCCCGTTGAGCTGCACGGGGCACAAGCCGTGAGGGAGAAATCCAGTTGAGCCGCACAGGGCACAAGCCGTGAGGGAGAAATCCCGCTAAGCCAGACAGAATCGTACATCTATGAATTATTCCACAATGGAATCAGATAGACAAATATCCTCCCTAGTGAGGTCAATCATCTATGAATCATTCCATGACGAAACCAGACAAACAGAAATCCTCCTTAGGCTGTTCAACATAGACAGGGAGGATAACTGTTCAACATAAACAGGGAGGATAACTGTCTTTCTTCTTGGAACTCACACATCAAATCTCCCAGAAGAGGAGAAATTAATCAAAATCCCTAAAAAAAAAACAGGATCACACATCAAAGCCTCTAAGAAGAAAAGGGAGCACACATCAAAATCCCTAAGAAAAAACGAGATCACACATCAAAGCCCCTAAGAAAAAAAGGGAGCACACATCAAAATCCCTAAGAAAAAAAGGGATCACACATCAAAGTCTCTGAGAAAAAAAGGGAGCACACATCAAAATCCCTAAGAAAAAATGGGATCACACCTCAAAGCCCCTGAGAAAAAAGGGAGCACACATCAAAATCCCTAAGAAAAAAAGGGATCACACATCAAAATTCCTTAAAAAAAAAAAAAGATCACATATCAAGTCTCCCAGAAGAGGAGAACTCAAATAAAACCCCCAAGAAAGAAGGGGATTATAAATCAAGTCTCCCAAAAAACGGAAGAATGCATATGAAGCTCTCAAGAAAGAGGAGACAAGCCTATTTCTTAATATTTCGGAACAATAAACAACAAACAAGAATCAGACAGACAGAAATCCTCCCTAGTGAGGTCATGCAGACAGAAATTATTCCTATAAGGGAGTCAGACAGACGTCCTTCCTCTGAGAGGTTATCCATGCATGAATTTTGCTAGAAGAATCAGTCAACTATAGTCTATGAAGGAGGCTATCCTAATTTCCCCGAGAAGATTTTATTAAGTATAAAATCTCTTATCATGAGAAGTTGATAAACTTCATGCAAACATCAAGCATACACTTCTACTACTTAGGAAGTTATCACAAACATATGACTTTTCATTTAAGGTCTCTATTCAAGCAAAAAGAATACAAAAATGTATAGTGAGAGAAAGAACAACTATGGTGGAAGTCACCGTGGCTAAAGTTTAGGTGGAAAAGTTCCTTAAGCTACATGTGTCCACTCTTACCTTCAAGTCTAAAGACATGCCCGGTATATGCACATGGGTGATGAATTATAAACTCAATGTGGATTCTAGTATACTACCGAAAAGATGCATTTTTCATATAAGCAAGGAGTAATTGACAAGGAAGCAGATGAGCTAATATAAGCTAGATTTATCAGAGAGGTCAGTTATCTCCCCGTCTAGCCAACATTGTTCTAGAAAGGAACGGGTGCTCTTCAAATCCCTATGAATAAAGAAGAAGACTCATTTTGAAATCATTATCATTCTTCAAACTCTTTTTGAGGGGGGTAAGGAGGTATGTATACTCCCTGGCTGCGTACCATCTTGAGAAATGAGAAAAGTTTTTCATCACTGGGGAAAAGTTCCTGTGTTTCATGAGTTTTCACTTCAGATCAAACAGTGAGCACGGTATCGACAAGAGAGGAAAATCAGATCCATAGATCGATGTAATATGTTAGCAGAGTGCTGAAGAGGGCTGAATTGAAGTGTTATAGAAAGGAGAAATGGGCTTTTGCCCTCCCGATTGTTATGAGAAAGTTCCAAGTTTACCTCCTGGACCGAAAGGGAGTAGTTTGACCTGGCACTCCACTCAGGCAGACTCTTCAAAGAAACTCCATCAAAGGCCAAATGAGGCTAATTTCATCACCAAATGCAATTTCAATGAAACTGATTCTGAAGATAGACAGCCAGGAGAAAAACCTCCCTGTGTCTTTAACCCCAGCAGCTCCATTCACTTATCTTACGTGAGGAACTTACATGCAGATGGATCCTGTAGTGCTAGAAGAAGTGGAGCAGAGATAGTCTTAAAAGACCCTAGAGGGTTTACATAGGAGTTCATCTTGAGATTCAATTTCCCTATTTTTAACAACATCTCTGAATAGGAGGCAGTGGATCAGACTCTTGTTAGCTGAAGCAATGGGTGTTTTAAAACCTAAAAGTAGATAGAGACTCTCAATGGATAGTGGATCAGATCAACGCGGTATCTCAGACCAAAGATAACACGATAGAAGTATACCTCTACGAGATGAAAGAGGTCTTGGCGAGATTTGGAAATAGAGCAAGTTCCTACCTGCATTGTCAAAATACCCAAAGGGGAGGATAGTCAAGCAGATCTCCTTGGTAAAATGGCCATCACACAGACGAAATCTTTACCTCAAGAAGTGAGAGCATAAATTATAAGCACGCTTAACATAATGGAGCTCCATAATGTATTTTCTTATGGACTACAACCGTATTGGACAGACCTAATTGTGAAGTGCTAGAAGACGGGAGGACACCCTCTTGACAGAAATGAAGCTCTCAGGCTCCTTATAAGAGCAACTCGATTCATAATGATAGAAGAGAAATCATACAAGAGAGAATTCCACATGCCTTCACAGTGATGTTTAATGTTTAAGGAGGCAGATTATGTTATGAAGGAAATTTATGAAGGAGCCTATAGCACCCACACAGAGGGACGAGCCCTGTCTATCCTGATAGCCAGGCAGGGGTATCTCCGGCCTAACACAATGAATAATGCAACTGAATTTGTGAAGAAGTATAATAAACGCAGGTGTTAATTCGGTTCATGCACCGCCCAATCATTGATTACTTTACCAAATGAGTGTTCAAAGGGCCATTAACTTCTTATGGAAAAAAGCGGTCTACCGATTTGGTATGTCCAAGATTTCAATATTCAACAACGGCAAGCAGTTTTCAGTCCTGCCTCATATCCTCTAATGAACATTCAAGTATGAGTGTCCTATTGAGTTGTGCTGCCAGGCCTATAGAAGAAGCTAGTGAGGGCTCAGTGCCAGACAGACGGAGCATCCACTTATTGCCAAACAGATAAAAGATCTGTTTAGTTCCAGACGGGCTGAAGAACTGCCTAGCATTTTATGGTCATACAAGACCACACCCAAACATGCTACTAGAGAATTTGTTAGTTAAAGGCTTCTATCTCCCCATAGAATTAAAGACTCTTCACAGAAAATTAAATGGAAGATCTGAATCTTCCAAAAGAAAGTCAAATATGCTTGACAGGATTGTCTACACAGGAATTCATACCTCCCACTTGGGAGCGATATTTTCTTTATTATCAATGCATACTCGGAGATCATTAACTCCTTCACAAGAGAAAGCATCTCCTGTCTAAGAAACCCACATAGGGGACATGCTCTAAATCATAAAGGGACCAAACCCTCCTACTTTCACATAAGTCCTCCGAAAGTGAGGCACTCTCCTGCCTACTATTACCATGTCAGGCATTCCTTCCCAAGATCAAGGTTTTTCATCCCCTAGAAGCAACTCTACTAGTCAAGCATGAATGCTCTTAAAAAATATCTCAAATAATTCACCTCAAAGAGCGCCCACATGATTTCTAGCCCTGAGTGCCGCTTCTCTTTACTCAGGACTTTCGAGGGGACTACTGATGATACATGAAAAATCCCCTACCAATCCTGTAACGACACGTGTAAAGCAAGGTCAACCAACATGACATGTCAGCTACCTTTAACAGGTTGACCCTTGCTCCTGTAGCTCTTCCTCCTATCAAGATCTCCAATAAGGGATCTCGACCTACCAGTACTTCACACCTTCTGACTAATGCACACGAGGAAGAACCCCACCTATTTGATTGGTGCATGCAGGGAAGAACTTTGCCTATCTAATTATTGTACCTAGGGAGGAACGCTGCCTGTCTGACTCATTGCTCCTTCTTTAAGATCCGTGTAATCCTCACCTACTGCATTTAAGTGTGGCCCATATTCCTGACAGCAACCCATCAAATTGAGCATCTCCAGTAGTGGACTTTTGACACATGTCACCACCTTTTCACCCACTTTACCTATAAAATAAAGACCCAAGAATGAGGTAACTTCATCATCTTCTTTTCCCTCTCATTTTTCTTCTTCGTTAACAGAGCACACACGTTCTCTGATGGAAAAGAACACTCATTTTCATACAATAACACATTCTTTAGAGAAATCATATCTTTTTCACAAGAATCCGATCCTGACTTAGACATCGGAGGGGCCAGGGGCAAATCCCGCCCTCTTTCACCAAGCCTTCTCTTCTTTTTGCAGAAATGGATATGCTGACTATGTTGAGCTGAGGCAAAAAAGGTCCAAGAACCATCACACATGATATAGAAAAAACACACAATCGATGCACCACCACCACCACTATTACAGACAATGCAAAACACCAAGATGCAGATAACAGACAGAATACATAGATAGGATCGATAAAGCTCCCAGAGTAAGGGGTGGAACATGCACACATGCACCAACACAGAGCTCAACATGGTGTGGCGCCGATGACAGTACCCTCATGATCTCCGCTAGCTGATGTTGTGACCTCCTCTCCCCAAGAGACTGTCACCGTGACTCTGTTCCCATCTTCTCCATTAATGTTGGCGGAGGATGTACCAGACAATTTAGTTAGAAACTCCACGTTGCCACTGGCAATTTTATTATACAAACTTACCGTTATTTTGAGAGATGATCCCAACGGCACAACAACTATGGATTTTAACAAGGGAATGTTCTGCCCCCATTTTACATCAACGTAGTAGTCTTTTGGTCTGTTGAACAACAAACTTGTGGTATTAGGATAATTCCAATCCTTATAATTAGCAACAACTTGTCCATAAACCTGCATGGTGCTTCCCCCTCCTCCTTGAAGATTAATGGTCACCTTGGCAGCCACAGCATTTCTCAACACAGCATAATTAACCGTTAGCGTGCCATTAAGTTGTTCAGATAATGGTTGGTCGTACTTGTTGCCAACGATGAACGCATTCCATAACATGGTATCATTGATCACTTTGACATCGGAAGACCCTGTGCCCTTATCTTTGAGAAGGAAGTTGATGATAACGCTCCTCCGTGCCCAAATGCTCTGTTGTGGTCCAGTGAGCGTAACATTTTGGCCTGGTTGGATGGATTCAGAGTTGTCTCTTGTACGGTTGTAGATGTATTGTGTAAGCCCATCGTTGACTATGATTGTGCCATAGAGTTCGCCTCTATTCTTATCAGCAATTTTGTTTATCGTGACTGAGAATATCTCCACAAGTGGTAGTCATGCAAAGCACTGCTCATCATTATCATCATCATTGTCAGCACGGGTCGTGCCAGGCTTATAGCAATAATTTAAAGTCAAGCCGAGGATTTTCGCAGCTTCGTAAACAGTCTTAACTTCCCTGTCATCTGGTGGAAGTCTTATATTGCTTTTTCGAACTATTTTAGATTTCGTCGGATCGGCATCACATCTACATAAATTTTCGCAGAAGTTGCCCCAGTTGCGAACTAAATCCATCATCCAACCTTCGATTTTGGCCGAAGTTGAAATAGCTTTAACCATATACTCCAATATATTATTTATTCTAGTTGCCTCGCATATCATCATAATCACAATGATCAGCCAGCGTGCCCTGCTCTGACGGTCTGTGGTAGCGAGGTCGTCTACAGCAGATTAAGGCTTGTAGATTTAATTTCTGTACTCTCCATTCGACGATCAGCAGGTTTTGCCAAATCAGTGTAGTCACCTTTAAAGCCCAGGAAGAAGGAATTTGTAATTAGATGAGGAACAGGAGGACGATCAGTTTCATTACCGAACTCCAACCACTGTTGATTTTCCATCTGGTACCCAATCAAGTAGAGGTTGTCCTTTCGCAATCTGAACGTCACCTGGTGATTGTTAGTCAGTAATATGAAATCAAAGAATTGAATTGTTTTGTCGTTTCGAGGAACAAGGTGAGGTACACCAAATGACTCTCTTGTAGTACGC
>CATIWK010644285.1:0-16008 GCA_949634005.1 Mallotus japonicus | reverse complement strand
TGAAACTTGACAATTCTTTATTTATTAAGGTCGCAGAATAATTAGTGAAACTATAAAAAAAATTTCAAATTGACCAAACTAAATTAATTCAATTCAATCCAAATAAAAATTTTATGATTTAAAATGTTGAAAGGTTGGTTAAGATTTATTTTTTCAAACTAGATTTTTAATTTGATTTTGAATTAAAACTTAAGAAAATTAAATTGAATCTATAATATAATAATTATTGCAGATTATTCATAGTAATGACAAATCCATATGATTGAACTATTATCAAATATGAAAAGAGCTATTTTAAACAAATTAATACTTTACAAATATTATAATTGAATAAGACACTAATCAACTAATTAGTAAATTATATTTTAAACTATTTAAAAGTTAGGGGTGTGTATCCGGTCTGTTCGATCGGTTTTGAGCTATTTTTTATCGAACCGAATTAATCAAACCCAACCTGAAAATTGAACCGAAATAAATGAAATTTTTAAAATAAAAACCGAACAGACCAAAATAACCAAAATTTTTTAAAATATCAATTATTTTAATTTTTTATTACATTATTATAATATTTAAAAATTTAAAAATAAAAAAATTCGGTTAACAGAATATTTTGAATAGAAAACCAAACCGAACCAAAAATTTGGTTCTGTTCATTTCAAAAAATAAAAAATTTTACTCAAACAAACCGAACAGAACCGAATTGGGTCAGTTCGGTTAATTTGAAAGATTTGCACACTCCTATTAAAAAGTACACTAAATTTTGATATTTTCAAAATATTTGTGTTGTAATTTTAACTTCTAGTGACTTCTAAACAAACAATTGTCATTATACTTTTATTATTAATTAATGTTTACAGCTAGACATTCCAGGCTCGAACCTTGGGGTAGGTGGGGGGTAAAATAAATTTGATTTAGACTTTAGTCCACCCTTGCCTTTTTAAAAGAAAAAAAATAAATTATACTTTTATTAATATTGTACTACAAAATTACAAATATATAGTAAGAAATATTTTTTTTTATTTTTAAAATAGGGACAAGTTAATATTTTCATTTATTATATATATATATATATATATATATATATATATACACACAAACAATCAACCTAATCGAATTTTGATATTCTTGAATGTTATTTAGTTTGGTTAATAATTTAAATATTTAAAAATTAATTTTATTGGTTTGGTTAAAAATATGTATTCTAAATCGACTAAATTAAAATTGGAACAAGTTAAAAACGTTTGGTTTTTTAAATTATTTTTAACAAAATTGAAACTTGACTATTCTTTCAAATTAATATTTTTATTTTTTATTTTTTGTATATATACTAAATCAATTATTCTAACCGAATTCAAATATTTTTAATTTGATATTCTTAAATGTTACTTAGTTTGGTTAATAATTTTTTTTTAGGCTATTTGGTTAATAATTTAAATATTTAAAAATTGACTTTATTGGTTTAGTTAAAAATATTTGTTTTAAATCAACTAAAATAAAAGTTGAACAAGTTGAAAATGTTTTATTTTTTAGACTATTAGGCCTGTATTATTTGTAAAAAATTAATGATTTGAGTTTAGATTGAATCAAATTGCATAGAAAAATCAATATTGTACAATTTTTTTCGAAAAAATAAAACATTATAACCAAATCATTAAAAATTATTTAGCGTCTTCAATTAATTTGAATTCAGATCTCATTAAATTATTGTCTACTACTTTTCAATTTTTTTAGAACATATTTGATAAAGAAGATTAATTAATTATATTTGAAAATATTTTTCTCACATTATTTGTTAGAGTTTTCAAAATTCATATGGTTTATCGGAATCTTTGAAAATAATAATAAAGTCAATATCTCCACTATTCACATAAAATTGTATAGGATTATTTACTACATTATCCGTTTCAATAAAATCATTTTGATTATTATATAATGTTATTTTCCTAATTCAAGTCATATTTTATATTTATGACATCAACAATTTTTAAAATATTATTCTATTCAACTTCATTTACATTAAAAAATAGTATCAACCACACACATTAGCCACATGATATTTATGTCACTATTAAAAATATGTATATTTGTTCAACAACAACAAAAATTAAATTAATTGTAAAGCTTGCTATTTTCTCAATTGAAATTTCTGTTATATAATAATTTTATTTTTATGATATATTGATTTGTGGTTTAACTTAAACGATCTCCTGAAGTATATAAAAATATATTTAATTTGATATGTTAACTTTAGAATTTATGGTTGACCATAAAATAATGTATAGTGAACCACAAATATTTAATTTAAATTTTAAACCATAATTGTAATTTTTTTTAAGACTTATAACCGGTTAACCTAATATAACAAGTAACTTTTTTTTTCAAATTAATTTTTTTTAAAGGTAGCAATACCTTTAAGTTATTGAAGAAAAATCCTATATATATATATATATATATATATATATATATATATATATAGCATACATCATTGACTTTAATCAGAATCATGTGCAAATATATGCATAAATTTTTAAAATGGCGTCTCAAGTAGGTATTACAAATATTAGAAATACCTTTCTTTTATATTAAACTTTATTTTCTTTGTTATTCTAATTGTTTTAAATTATTAGAAATGAAGAAAGTATTTTTTTTTATTTATCATATTGAACTAGAAATTTTAATTATTTTTTCTTTTTTATTTTATAAATTACAGTGGTTGAATTTAATTTTTTTATTCATGATTTTAGTCAAATAAAATTATTCATTAAAAATTATTTTATTTTTATTTTTAATTATAATAAATAAAATTTTACTTGTATTTTTATTTTAGTTAAATTGTTTTTCACTCTTTCTGGCAAATTTTAAAAAAAATTAAATATTTTATTCTATTTTTATTTTTCAATCATAACAATTTAATTTTTTTATTTTTTTATTAATGTTCAATATATTTTTCTTTCAAATTTAATATATATAAGTGAAAAAAATAAAATTCTTTAATTAAAAATAAAAAATGAATCTAATATTAAAAGAGGGCATTTAAGTCAATTAATAAGACACATAAGCACTTTAATCTGTAAAACCTATTAGATATACCATTTTAAAATTTTTTTATAGGTTCGAGCACTTAATTGTCAAAAAAAGTATTCGAACACCAAAATAGCCAAATTAAAAAATCTTGACACTATATATATATATATATATATATATATATATATATATATATATATAGACACATAATGACATCTTATCATTGTAATTCAACACTTGAGGTGTCTGTTGGTAAGAGAAGAAAATATTTGTAAGCTTATTATCCCTTTCAAAGTTGAATTTGTTACCATGAAAGTTTCATGCATAAAAAAAGAAAAGGTTAAAACCTCTGAACTTTGCACGATTAATTTCTAATACTTTTCAACTTTTATTATTTTTTATTCAATTTTTAAACTTTTATTATTTTTTATTCAATTTTTAAACTTTTATTTTGAACCTTTTTCACATTTCAATTTGTATTTTTTGATTCTATTTAACTCATACAATATCAAAACGAATAGAAATTTAATTTCAAATGATTTTAAACATATAAAATGCTAAAGTTAGCTTCAAAACAATATAAATAGAATTTAAAACTAATATCAAAAAAGGTTAGAAAAATTTTTTTTTTAATTATATTATCTCTTTCATTAAACATTATTTTAATTTATATAAGTTGCTCTTGTATTCATATCAACATTGATTTAAAAAAAGGGTTATTTGCAAAAAAAATCATGACTTTTAGTGGTTTTTACAATTTTAACCAAACATTTCAATTTTGGCAAAATAAAACACTAATTTACAATATTTGGCAATTCAAATCACCGATCACAATTCTGGTTAACTTCTGCCTGTCTGTCAGGCCATTGTTGGGTTAACCAACACACAACAAACTCTAGTGAAAGGTCCAGTGTGGAAGGTAGACCCAACAATTGCCTGACAGACAGGTAGAAGTTAACCGGAATTATGATCGGTGATTCAAATTGCCAAAGATTGTAAATCAATGTTTTATTTTGCCAAAATTAAAATGTTTGGTTAAAATTGCAAAAACCACTAAAAGTCATGATTTTTTTTTGCAAATAACCCTTTAAAAAAAAACTTCGATTTTATATATTATAGAGGTTAAATAGATTTAAAATAAAAGTTTAAATGTTGAAAAGAACATAATAAAAATTAAAGAGTGTTAGAGCTTAATTGAGTAAGGTTCAGGGGGTGAAACTATGCATTTGGCCAAAAGAAAACTCAATTTTTATGAACATATACATTTATAAACAATGGAAATCTTTCTTCTATACATGGGGCTTTGCCCCCCTCTCTCTCCCCCTCTTTCTGGAATTGTTACATGATCTCCTATATAAATTATATTGCTTTACACTGATCTTCCTGTCCTATGCCTAAAAAAACACACACACACACTCCCCTGAAGTCTCAAAAGTATAGCTGCTGAATTTAGCCTGCAAGAGCTCTTCAAAAGCATACATGTTTTAGGAAGGAAACTGAATAGATATTCTCTCCAAATCACCATAATCCAAGATCAAATGATGGAGAGTTCTGAAGGTCAATATTATGTATGCTTGATTCTGAAACTGCAGCCTGCTTCTGTATTGGCAACTCAGATTTGCTTTGGAGAAGCAAGGTAGCTTGGGCCTCCACAGCATCAAGATCAAGGTTAGCAAAGAATTGATCATCGTGAAAAATTTCTTCATCAGCATCCAAGTTTTGCATCGGATCCTGTGGGAATGTATCTTTTCTGGCAGCATTTGGTTGCAAAAAGAATTCTCGCTCCAGGTTGATTGCTGGAACAGACCCTGATTGGCAAAAACTCAATTTCCTTTTCCTAGTTTCAAGCTTTGTCTCATTTTCCTTCAGATCATTAGTGGTTACACGAGGCATTGCTGCTGACATCCTATCAGTGTTTATTTGAAAGGAGTCTGAATCCTTCCCAGCAGACTTACTTACCAAATCATTTGGAGGGGTCTGGAAAGAATATGTCTTCACCGAGGAACTTTTGCTTTCATTCATTCTGCAAATGGAAGTCCCACTATCAGGAGTTCTAGTGACATAAGGACTTGATGCCCCCTCCATTGGTGATTGGGTGAGCAAAGAACGCCTGTTGCATGAAATCAATTATGTTACATATGCTGCATCTTTACTACAGAAAACCAAAAACTGAATTCAATTTAGTAGTTTGACTGAACAATCATGAAAGAGATAAAATTCAAAGAAGGTATTTTAAAATTTACCAAACTTCAGTGAAGATGTTTATTTATAAGAAGCAAATGAGTATTAGGAAGGAGGATGATGGTGTAGTTAAATAGAAAAGGAGCTTTCTTTAAACATTTTACTTTGTGCGTGCAGCAGTTTAGTCTCCTTAAACTAGAGCTTAGTTTTAAAAGAAATGCATGGGGAACAAAATTTTTAAGATGGTGTAACACTTGGTCTTTCAGAAAACTATTGCATGTTTTTAGATATCATGAAATATTCTTTTATAAGCTCTGGAACTCTGACTATACGTAGCAGCAAAGCAGTCATATTAATTAACAGTTACATCTCACTATACATTTAAGTTCGAAGTAACAAGATTTGAGAACATGCAGCTTTGCACGCTAGTTTTGGCATCTCATTTCATCTTGATCACATAATTAATTCTGTAATTAATATATGAGGTGCATATTTAAATATGTACTGCTGTGGTAATTCATAATAAAGAATATGTTTTTTCCCTAGGGGGAGCATTTTATGGAAGATGGTTCATGGCAGAGACTAGGACAGTTGAGAGGGAAGAACAGAGAGACCTGTAAACTGCCATCATATCAACATCAACCCTACTATTTTCAGCTTGCGTGCTTTGTGCTGTTGGATTTGTCCTGTCATCTATGAAACTATCATCATATGAACTGTTGTCTTGGTCATCTTCCTCATCATCAGATATTTCAGCTTCAGAAGACACCCTAAGCAAACCAAAGAAGCAAAGGAGTCAGCATGGCTGAAAATGAGAAAACATAACTGTCTTATCTGTTTCAGGTAATAAGTTCTCTAAATCCACTTGTCATGATAGGAAGCCCATATCACAATATCCAAAAAAAAAGTAAACAATTTTATAACAGGAAAAACAATGACAAATGAATTTGGCAGCATGTGAGTGATCATCCAAACATGACTTACTCAGCCTCCTCATCAATGAAGTCCAAAATTGCACCATTTTGCTTCCTTTTACCTGAACAGAAAGAGCGGAATTGTTTTATTTTTAAACATACTACAAGCATGCAACTTACATTGGAAGTGTACTTTTATGAGTGAAACTGCTTAGAAGAGCTTCTCTGGTGCTAGGAGTCTTGGATATAAGTACCTTTACCATGCTTATTTTGGTTAGGACTGATGTCAGAAAAAGATCTATCAAGGTTTGCTGCAGGGGCTAATGATTTCCCTATTTTGCCCTGCGGATTCCTATTTCTCTCAATCTCTCCAAGTTTCCGCAATCTTCTGAACTTGCGTACTTGTTTGACATTTTCTGACTTGCCTCCAGAACTCAAAAGCCAATCTTTGCTACAGCTAGTAGTGGTTTCCTCAGCATCTGGAGAAACCGAGTTGCATCCACCCGTTCTGGCAACCCTTTTCCCCTTAACTAAAGGAGTTTGCATTTCATCATTAATAGAAGAAACTAAGAGGTTTCTTTGACAGATACTACTGTTGATAGCTTTTTCATTCTTCCATTGACTCGGAGACTTTTGTTGCAGATCATCAAATGGTGTCAAGGGCAAAACATCATCTGCGGCAAGCAACTTGTTCCTTCTTTCACCATTTGAACCACCTGCAAATTCATAAGTTAATTAAAATACTAAAGCAAAATACCAAAGCAAAATTTTCCATCTGTGAGCTTAAGAATACATAGAATCATTAGGAGGACTGACCAATATCATTAATTGGAGACTCTGGAACGACACCACTTTGGATCATATTAGTTAGCCTGGGACTCCACTCGATATTGTTGCACTCATCATCCTGCAAAGATGGTGCCACGGTTTCCAAGCAATCAAGTGTTTTGACAACAAAATCTCCTCTATCTGAAAGAGTTTTCTCCGATACTGGTGTCTCAGGAATTGTTTCAACCTGATTCAATGTTTTATTCTGCTGGACATTAAAATTAGGTATCGCTAAAGTCACATTTATTTCATGTCGAGCCCCAGGTGTAATATGGTCTGGACTAAGCTTGTCCTGCCCAATTAGTTTGTTGTCATCTTTATCTGGTGTCTTCAAATGGCAAGGATTTTGCTTCAAACAATTTAGCAGCACTGTAGTGCTAGCACTTGTATACTTGGAATGTGATGACTCTTTCAATGGAAGTACAGGGACAGACAAAATTATGACCTTTCCCAGAGCATCTACAGACACAAATTCTGACCCAAAAAGAAATGAATGTGCTGGAGGATGGTGGCCGTTGAGATCCAGCACATTATGCTTCTTGGTTCTCTGGGTCTTCATAGGCAATAACTCAGAATCTTCTACTTTTTTCTGGGACTTGGCGCTCGGAGAATCAACCAATAACTGTGGATCTATAAAAAACATGAATATCTACTTGGTTAAAATAATTTTTTTCAATGTAGCATGTGATTTTAGATATTAAGGTTTACCAACGAGAACTTTTTTATTTCAAGAAAAGAACTTTGAGAAGTAGAAGTGTTGCAAATCTTGGCAGGATATATATAACTATACAATATAGAAAAGTAAACAAGAAACTTGAAACAATCAGAAATATATTTAAGAAAATATGACACATACAAGAATGTTATGATATTAAACTAGAAAGGAGTGCATTGCTGAATTAAACAATGACATCACAGTCCCTCTGGCCTAAATGGCTAGCAATAAAGTTTCATTTATGGCTTCTGATTCTGAAAAAGAAATAATCTTATAATTTAACAGTTGAAAATTTAAACATTTACTGCACTATAGGAAAGACAATAACTAGATATGCCTGGGCAGTGGGCATGACAATTTTGGGCCCAGAACTACTTGTAAAGCTGATTTTGCATGCCCAGATTTTCTTTTTCTCCATCTCAATTGAGCAATACATGAATTGAAAAGCAAGCCAAGCGTTATTTTAGTTTATCAGCATGAATGATGTGAAACTTGACCGCGAGCAAGAAGCAAGTATAACTTCCAACTTTAATTAAGTTTTTAGAGATATCCCTGGTAGAATTTATTACTTTTATTTTCTGCACCTTTGCTACTTGCTATTTCAAGACACTTAAAAAATAGCTGAATCAATTCTTTTTAGCAAAAATTTTCAGCAGTAAGACATCGAAATACCTCCTTCATTGACATTCTCTTTTTCAATAGTGTTAACTGACTCAACTCCCAAGCACTTGGTTGAAGGTATGTCACCCTGTATGCAGTAGACAATTTGTAAGCAAGCACAATATACTATATTTGGAGAAACCTAGCATTAATATTGAAACCCAACCTCAATTGTAAAAGCTCTGCCCTCCATAGGAAATGGTAGATTTTGCAAATGTTGCATTGCATCAATTAGCATGTCTGTTCTATAAGAATGCATTACTTTGTGCACTCTAGAGGGGAATGCCTGGAAATGGGGAAAGGCAATCAGAGATGGTCGCCAAGACTTTTCACTTGTAGGATGGAAGTACTTTGCAATTAAAGAAGCTTCTGCAACATTTAGTTTGGATTTGAAAACTGGTGTCTCGATACCACTATCATCCTTCACTTTCTTCCCACGAGGAATGTATTGATCAATTGATAGCTCGACAAATTGGACTTCAGGTTTAAAAATATGGGGAATCTGGAATAAACAAAATTATGTTACAGGTCAAGAAGATAAGACCATTAAGAATGAGAGACAATTAGTAAATTTCTTAATCGACCTTACCATCCTTGGGCTAGAATGAAAATTGAAGCTACTTAACCCCCCATTGTGCATGTGTTTACTAATTGCTCTGCTGTTTGCTTGTTTTCGCATATAACCCTTCAACTCAGACCCTTCACAAGCTAAAACTAGTAAAACTTTGTCAAGGCAAAACTTGACTACGCAGTAAGCCAAACACAGAAAGAATAACTAAAATTATATGCCTTGAAAGTCTTTCCGGAATAGAATAAAGTGATTCCTTAACAACATCATAAAATGCATCAACCATGAGGAAAAGGATATCAACTCGTCCATCATGCTTCCTTCCAGTTCTTCCCATACGCTGAATCATTCTTAATGGTGAGACATTTGCATCAAAACAAATTACAAGATCAACTTCCATGATATCCAAACCCTCTTCACCAATTGATGTCGCGACAATGACATTGTATTTGCCAGCTCGAAATTTCTGTGGGCAAATGAAATAAATGAAAGAAAGGAACTGATAGAAACAATAATGAATAAAATATAGTACCTCCAGAACAGCTTGTTGAACTTTTTGTGACTGGCCTTTCAGTGTCTTCCCTGTACCAAATTTAGAGTTCATCAAAATTCTAGAAAATGAAGATTTAAAAAAATAATGGTAATTAAAAAAAAAACCTGCTCCTTTCTGAAGGATTAAGCCCATGAAAGATTAGAAAGTTAAAGAACAGAACTGCTAACCTGAGCTCTGACCGATAAATTCAGTTGCTTTAACCAGATCCCCAATGTTTGTTAGTGCATCCATTATATCCCTGAATATCAGCATGGTTTCACCAAGGAAAAAGTTTCTAAATCAAGGACTTCACGGGAAGGAAGAACAAGCACAGACTAAAACTTAAAAGAGAATGAACTTTAAAAAATTCATTTCTACCTTACACTTCCTCTAAAATTGGAGAAAATTATCACCCTTGAGTTCTGTGGGTCCTTTGTTTCTGCAACCACATATTTTGCTATTACTTTGACTGACAGATAATAGAACTTTCAGGTCTGATAAAAAATGAGATGTTAAACTGTGTGATGATTTCAAATTTCATAATTCTCAAAAAGAGGTCGTCAGTGATGAATATAGTTCAAGATTGAATGTCATCTTCAAACTTCACTCCTCATGCAATTAAACTACATGCTGTGTCAATACCATGGTTCTCTTGATCATTTGGTCCAGCTATTCTTATGTCACACTATTTTATATGTAATTTTGATCAGAATAAACACGTAGACACTCACAAAAGCATGAATATACAGGATGATTTTTTCTTTGACAACTCCAGTTTTGTCCAACAAAGAAGATCATATATAGCAAAATTGTTTTTGCTAGCTCTAATCCAACAATAACACATAAGACACTCACAAACGCTTGAATATATAGGAATGTTTCTTTTGTTTTCTGCATGAGATTCAGTATTTAAATCTTTCTGTTATCTAGAGGTCAAGGGCATTCTTCTAGGTTTAGAGGTGGTTAAAAACTTAAAATAGAAAAAAAAGCAAAAGTTGTTCACTAAGATATGTTTTCATAGACTTTGCTGGGATTTTCCTAGCTAGAGTGCTTGAAATTCTCATTTAGAAGTTAAATTATAATTATAATTAAAAGTCCTAGAGATCTCTGTATATCAGTTAATTTGTTCAGGAGCTCTTAAGATTGCTTGAGATTGTCATTTTGTCCCTGGGTGCAATTGTTCCTTTCTTGTCATGTTTAGAAGAGAAGGTTTAGCAAAACTCAGCCATCAAACAGCTGCCTATTTAGTTCCTTTTATTTGCCACCAAGTATCTCAACGACATTTTTAAATTCAGTCAGACCTGCCATGCAACACGATATCGCAAAACTTATAATCTCAAGTCTTCCTAGTGATCTATGAAATATGTCATAGTTAAGCTTATGCCCGAAGGTTTGAATAAGAAAGTAAATTTAACCATTGGCTAAGTGAAGACCACCATCATTTGGTGCAAAAGAAGGATGAAATGCCACTCACTGAAATGGTCTGTGAGTACTTCCAACATTTTGGACAATTTAGGACTAGGAGCACCATGCGACAAGCTTTGCTGCATCAAAAGCTTTACTCTTCTAATATCTTCATTTTTTGCCATCAGTCTTGCAAATGGCCTGCAGAAATTACATTATGACAGCTTAAGAAAGCAGCAGGTGACTGAAGAGAAAATATGACTTTCAATGCAATGACATAAAATTGAATTCTTTCAGACAATAAAATTTCATTTTTAAAATCACGTGATAGGTAGCAAAATTCAATTGAAAACATCAAGATGGAGTTGCCAATTTTTTTCATGATCAACTCCCCAAAAAAATGCAATCTACACTTAGCTAATGAATGATCCATACTTTTTTAACAAAAACATTAACTTCTAAATATTTTAATCAAAACATCTTTTGCTAGCAGGACTTATATAATAAAATTATCTGAGACCATTAAAAAAAGAAATAGATCATACCCTCAAATACAAAGTTTTTGCACTTCAATCCAGACTAACTAATCCTCTAATCTGGTGGGAAATTAACATATTTAGCCCACAGTACACCAGAAAGTCTACCATTAAATATATCCATAAAAATGTGCAACAAACAACTCATAGTCAACTTCACTAACACTTCACATCCAATAATTTAATAAACAACAGTCTAATAAATCTAGGAACATATTCCTAATTGATCATAGCGATGCTGAAGTGAGTAGGCAAATGCATGAGAAGATACCCTTGTTTCAACTTTTCTTCCAGCATCTCATACGCTGGCCGTATTCCATGACTTGAAAGTAGCTTACGAATGTGATAAAGAGTAATAAGACCTGCAAAATATGCTTCAATTTCCCCATATTTGTTCTGGGGAAGTTCTGATGGTGGTGCTCGACGGAATCTATCCCTTGAATTAAGTAAATCAGGGGGGCTGAACTGCCATATGCCAATTTCAAATGTAAGGAATTGGGGCATTATCAGATAGTTTGTCTTACTAATAACTCGGACGAAAGGAGATAGCAGGTTAAGGAATTATGGAAAATACTGAGATGGATGTCAAATATCCTCGGTCATGATATAGATCCTTAATAGAGTAGAACAAACAGGCATGTTTAATTTGCTCAATTTTATTAAATACAAATTCATGAATGACAAAGATTGTACTTTCCTGAGTAAAGCTATGTAAATAGTAACAGAAGGCAGGCAGTTGTCAAAAACTGTGTACTTTTAATAATAGTAGTTTCATCAAGATGCATGATCAAAACTATGTATTATAATCTGAAATTTGAACAGTGCACCTTCTTTCATTTCTGAGCAAATGTAAGATACAAATCTTGTCAAAAGTATAATATATGGTTTCCAGAAAGAATTGGGAGCCAACATGCAGAGGTATTATAGATCCATTTTTGGGTTTTCTTGACCACACTATCCCAAGAACTGTCCCATTCCTTATATGGCAACTACTTGCTTACAGTTTTCAAAACCCCTTTTGTCAAATATATTTAGTAATACCAATTGCAAAGTGCAACCAAATGAATCCATTTGTTCCCCCAAGGACTCCATAAACACTCATTTATCACATTTCTAATTAGCATTGTCAAAAATCTCAATGTATATTTTTTGGAGCCTAATCACAAAGAGTGCACAGCACAAGCATAGCTGTATAAAGGAATCTCCCTGATAACTATTTACTTATTCAGTTCATTAGGAGACCAAATAGACCATAGGTTATGATCCACACAATGAGGATTAGCCCTTCTCCTTACAGAAAACTCACGGTAAAAGGTTATGAACTCACACTAGTACTAGTGGATAGAGAGAGTGAAACTTGAGACATTCCCATGCTATGAAAGGATATGAAAGAATCCAATTAGGTTAATTTAGATTTAGAACAATGAAATGATTAAGTAGAATCCTCATGTACAAAACTAAGTATACTTCATAGAACTCCTCCGACAAAATAAGTAAGCGGATTGCAATAAGCATGTCTCACTGTAGAAACATTTAGAATATAGATATTCTATTGAACAAGCACCAACAGGAAGAAGCTAAATAGACACTTCAATCCATTTCAGCTAATTTTGAGGAAAAGAATGGAAGGAATTTATAGCTTACAGAACCATACAGTCTTAAAGTCTCTATTTTGGAGAAGTCCAATTGCAGAAAGCCTAGCCACATATGGACGTATCACCTCCAATAGCTGCTTATTTATGTCAACAGCATCTTTTCCAAGTGCAACCTAATAAAATAGCAGAAAAGATATTAACTTGGTTGATACAAGTGTATCAGCATCAGAGGTAGCACAGATAAACTATTATATACCTCAATCAATTCAATCTTTCTGTTGTGAACATATGGGGCGACATCAGCATGACCTTCATTCCGATACTCAAGTGTTGAAATATGTAGGTTATCAATAATATGCTGGATTGCCTGCTGCTTTGCTGAAGAAAATAGTAAAATGCAAGGGCTTAAAATATTGTAGAAAAGCATTTTGAAGAACCAAAGAAGACTTAGTGCAACTTACATCCTGGTGTTGCAGTCAAAGCTAATATTCTTAGCTGAATTGGTACTGCCATCAACTACAAATTGACAGAACCATGTTAGCATATTAACCAGCAGATATTTCAGCTAATAGGACAAAGCACTGGATGGAAACAGAAAAACATACTTCACGAACTGCGACACAGTAAGAATAATTTCCTAATGCACGATGAGCCTCATCAATCACCAAACACACGAGGTATCTTACCAAACATGTACCTGCAATAAGTTGCTCCATGGGATAAATCCAGAGGTGCAACACAGATGAATATTATTACGTAGATAAGTAAAAGTCATAGAGTTTAAGTTTTCACAAACAACAGCCATTACATATCCAATTTCTGGATAATATAACAAGGCACGGCCTTTGTTCTTTGGTAGGGATAAAAATAACTAATAAGGTATAACATAAAGCTTACCAGCCTGAATATCCTTCTCCAAAACTTGTGGAGTAACAAAGAACACTCGTTTAGTTTTCCAAAAGCATGCCCTTTTTGCGGGACTTAGCTGACCTGTCATATCAATTGTCCATTCCTGCAATCAGTTTGTAAATAATTGTGATAATGTAAAGCTCCCGATCACAACAAATATATGAGGAAAGCTTTCCATTGATAAGAAGAAACAGCATCTTACTTGTGGTATTCCCACAATATTATGGCATGCTTCTATTTGTTGTAATACAAGTGGCCGAGATGGAGCAGCAAACACTATTTTCCCTGCCATGAACAAGCCAATCATTCCTATCAAACTTGAGAAAAGCAAAAAAGCAAGGGAAATAACATGTTATACTGATCGAAGACTGAATCAAAATCAGTTTTTCCATCTCAAGATGAATAAAAAAATTAAACAAGCAATGAAACCACATGTTAAAAAAAACCAATGAATATGAATTTAAAAATTCAACCAACCATCTATGCTTTATCTTTGACAAATTACATAAAAGAAATTGGGAATGCAAATATAACAGTACAGCTGTTAATACAGAGATTTTAAGCGGCCCTAATTAACTAATGTTTGCATCTTACCATCTGGAAACCACCTGAAATAGTTGTACATAACAACTGCAGCAATAAGTGTCTTTCCAAGCCCTGTTGGTAATGCGACTAACGTATTTGAAAATAATGCTGTCTTGGTTATAGCCAATTGATATTCACGAAGTGGAATGTTAACTGCAAAATAGAAAATTGCAAAGAAAAAGAAACTTATTTCGGGTAAATAGAAAAACAAAAGTTCCACTATTACAAGTTCAAACTAAAGAAGCACTATTATGCGATTATTAACTTAAATATGCAAATGTAATAACAATGCACACTGAAGATTTAATATATACTTCTCTATTGCTTTATTTCCAATACACATTTCCACACCATCCTTACTATTTACCAAAAAAGGATTCTCACAAAAAAGGTGAAACAAAGATTCATACTAAAAATTTTGAAATGCGAAATCAATGAACAAATAACTTTCTAAGATTCGATTGTAGAAAGATCATTTATTTATCAATAAATAAATAAATATCACAGTGATTCCTATATCCCCAATGCAAACATTAACTAAAAGATCCAAATAACAATTTTAGCCTGTAATTTACATCAAAACGAAACCATTTAATTTTTTTCACTGATAACGACACAAAATGAATAAAATTTTTGGATGTAATCTCAAACACAAAAAAATTGCTCAAAAGACTGCGAAAATGACCTGGGTATATCCAAGTTTTAGCTGCATCAGCATCAATTTCAATGCAGCTCACCCCCTCATCATCATCATCACACAAAACCACATTCTGATGATTTAGCTCATCATATACCGTCGGATTTTCAGGTGGGGCGGGCCTAACACCCGCCATTTTGCCAATGAATCTATCGAGAGTGGATTGTTTAACAGCTCCAGGCTTTTTCATAAATAAATTATTAGAATTAGAGAAACGACACCCAAGGAAAGAAGAAGAAGGGTCGTTTTGGAGTGGAGTAGTAGCAGCAGTAGTACAAGAAGAAGAAGAAGCAGCATTTGCGGTTTGACATGCGACGTCGATTTCTCTAACAGCTGCCTCCCAATCAAATTCGTCGTCGTCGTTCATGTGGAGAGGACTTGTCGAGGTCATTTTGGGAACTAACAAAAATAATACTGATTTTTCTTTTGGAGATGAAGAAGAAGAAACCCTCGATTTGAGACAGAAACAAACAGAGGAGTGGAATTGGCGGCAAAACTTTGACATTTCTTTTTTCTTTTTCATTATACATAAAAATCAGTTTTGGGCTTTTTTTAATGTCAATTTTAAATGGGCTTAAACTTTCCTAAATTTACGAGGAAATTGGCCTTGTCAATGCCAAAAATTTTAAAGAAATTTATTAAAAATATCTAATTTTAAGACTTATTTACTAAAATGCTCATACTTTTCGCTAATTACATTTTTACCTTAACCTCTTTATTTTCTTATCTTTTTTTTTTTATTTTTATTTTCTCTTTTGCCCTCCTTTTATTCTCCTTTTCCCTCATTTTTTCTTTTTCTTTTTATTTTTTTCTTTTCCTCATCTTCTTTATTCTTTTTTATTTTATTTTTCTTTTATCTC
>CATIWK010644261.1:0-13126 GCA_949634005.1 Mallotus japonicus | reverse complement strand
AGAAGATAGTGGAATTAGGGTTTTGTTGAGGGAGATGCAGAGAGAGAGCAAATATACAAGAAGAAGAAGGTGGTTTGTCTTGCAGGTTAGGGTTTGTTGTCTCTGTTAACAGTTGGTTAGACTGCTTTGGGTGGGACCCATGTTGCCAGCTAATCACAAACTTGGCAATGACGGGTCTATGGATGGCATCCGCCTGGTTCCTCATCCGATTCCGATCCAATACCAATTAAAAAAGTTTTTTTTTTTTTTTTAAACATCAATGGAAAAATTATGAATTTGGTGTCTGAACTTTTGTGATGTTTCTATTTGAGTATCTGGACTATTTTTTTTCTATTTGAGTGTCTGAATTTTGAAAAAACATATCAATCAGATGTATCTGACATATTTTAAGCTGACTGTATGCTTAGTCAGCTCAAACTGAATTCACTTTTTTCCAGCTCATATGCCATTTTTTTCAGCTCATCTCTATTTGAGTGTCTGAACTTTGAAAAAACATATCAATCAGATGTATCTGGCCTATTTTAAGCTAACTGTGTGCTTAGTCAGCTCAAATAAGGTCCACTTTTTCCAGCTCACATGCTATTTTTTTCAGCTCATTCCCCCACTATTGTCCACTTAAAAAAGGGTAAAGATAACTGGAAAAAAATGGACTTCATTTGAGTTGACTAACCACACAGTCAGCTAAAATTAGGCTAGATACACCTGATTGATATGTTTTTTCAAAGTTCAAACACTCAAATAGAAAAAAAAATAATTCAGACACTCAAATAGAAAAACCACAAAAGTTTAGACACCAAATTTGTAATTTTTCCAAACATCAATATATCAAAGGCCAAAAGGTCAAAGGAACAACCAACAACAACAGAGGACTAGGGAAATCAACAATTGCCCCTGGTCACTCAATTTACTCATGCTATGTATAATCTTGTAAGAGTAAGTGGATATGACCAAACCCAACACTAACCAAGGATAAACAGAGAGAACCATTAGTGAATAAAAACAAAAAGATAAACTATCAGACTTAGTGTCTGATATCGCACAGGTATATTCCTAGTTTAGATATCAAATATATTCTTAAATAAATAGTAACTTGCAGAGAAAGAAAGTTCAAACTAAATAGGAGAAGGAGTCCCGCATTAAGAAGTAACTACTCTTAAAAGACACAAAGTCCTACATATAAGAGAAATCCTATTCCTCTTAGGTTTGCATATCTCATTCTCTATAAATACTTCTTCCCTCCCCCTTTATTATTCATTCTATTCTTTAGCAATTACTCTCTCTTTATCTCTCTACACTCTCTCTCTTTATCTCTCTACACTCTCTCTCTACATTCTCTAACTGAAGCATCGGAGGGTTAGTGGGGGAAACCCCACATCTCACATTACTTCTTGTTGGTTACTTGACCGTAGGACTCAGAGGTTCCGGAAATGAAGTTATCAAGTGGTGCCGTCTGTGGGGATCTCTTGAGTTAAAGCCATTATCATCTACCGAGCAAAGCAATTCAAATCATGACGTCTAGCCTGCCACCCATCATTGATCCTCAGATTAATCCACTAGGCACAACAATGGAAACTGATATCAACCCCTCAGCACCTATTCTTTCCATCAACCCATCTGAACCCATTCCACCAGTTGATCCATTAGCTCTCATTCAACACGCTGGGCCATCAACGCAAATTCCCTTTAATCCTATATGCCACCCTGAGTTACTCAAGGATGGGCAACTCCAGGGACAAGCTTTCCTTATTATGCTCCTTTACTTCATGCTGGCAGATCCATTCCATCTGTACCTTTTTCAAACCTTTCAGGAACTCCCATTACGAACACGCCGGACCTAAACATAGTAACCCAAATACTCAACCTACCCTCAACCAATAAAGAGGCTATAATCCAGAACATCCAAACTCAGATGCTCCTTATGCAACAGTAGCTAAACGCCTTAATCCAAGATAATAACCCCGAAGCTACTAATCTGGGAAACAATATGATCATACCACCTGCAGTAACTAGGAATGTTCCCTTAGGGGACAGAGAAGCTCGGAAAGATCAGGAAGGAGAATCTAGCACGAGCATGCCAGCTCTAGACGATGCACAGATAGCTCAGAAGGTGGCATAAGTAATTCAGAAAACTCTAACATGACCGCAGAAGGAGGATGAATACGTCCTGGAAGGAACAACACCTTTCGTAAGCAGGATCAATCAGACATAAAATCCCTTCCAAATTTAAACTACCTCAGATGGAGCAGTATGACTGTACTGGAGACCCAATCAATCATGTATCATCGTTCAGAACAAAAATGATGCTCCAAAATGTCGATGACAGGACCCTATGCCGAGTATTTCCCAGCACACTATCCAATATTGCTCAAAGATGGTTTCACCAGCTTCCGAAGAATTATATTTCATCTTTTGAAGAGTTAGTTGAAAAATTCAAAACTCGGTTCATTACTAATGTTCCTCCTACTAAAAGTATCCATGATCGTTGGACATGCAGGCAGGAATTCAATGAATCATTAAGAAGCTACTTAGACAGATTTAACAAAGTAGCAATGTAAATTGAAAATTTAAGTGATGAAGTGGCTGTAGAAGCATTGAAGAATGGAACCCGACTAGGAAAACTCAAAGATAAAATTCTAACAAAAAAGTCATGTACTTTCTCAGAGGTCATGACAATGGTCACAAATCTAATCGAGATGGATGAGGACAGAAGATTACGAAGGGATGATGAAAAACCACCATTCAAACAGAATGAGAGAATCGACCTAAGAAGGCCCATGATTCCTAAAAACAATTTTAGAAACCCAGTAGAAGGATTCAGAAGAGAAACTGAGAGATTCATGCCCCTCAATACCTCCAAATCGAAAATGCTCATGTGGATCAGAGAAAACGGAGTAGGCATAACTCTGGCCAGACAACTAACTCCACCAAAGAGAGGAATAGTAAATAAGAGGAAGTACTGCCAATACCATCAAGATTTCAGATATGAGACTGAAAGTTACCGAGACCTCATACGAGCAATTGAGCAGTTAATAAAAAATAGGAAGCTGGGAGATTTTACAAGAAACCAAGATTCAAATGATCAGGCAGCAGATTCTCCTGCAATAAAGAAAGCTCGTAATGAAATAATTGGAATTATCAATATGATCGTTAGTGGAGAAACACCAGCAGAGAAGAAATTGAAAAGGCCTTGGAGAGAAGAATATCGAGAATCCAGACAAAAGCCGAGCATCACATTCGGGCCTGATGATGGAAAACACGTTCAGCATCCCCATAACGATGCCTTAGTCGTAAGCGCATACATTCGGAATTATCTGGTGAAAAGACTTTTGGTGGATGATGGTAGTGCTGTCAATGCACTTTGATGGGATACATATAAAGCCATGGGAGGATCGGTTACTGATTTAAAAATAATTTAGAATCCCATCACAAGCTTCTGTGGAGGAACAACCCAACCAATGGGACTGGTAGAACTAGAAGTCGAATTTGGAAATCGGGAATCCAGAGACACCAAATCAGTCAGATCTTTGTTCAACGTAGTAGATCTCCCACTCACTTAAAATGGTATCATCGGAAGGCCAATTCTATATGAGATTGATGCTGCCACGAGCATTAAGAGACTAACTATGAAAATCCCTTTAGAACACCGAGTAATCACTATACTCAGAGATCAGTCCATGGCAAATTAATGTTACCAAATAGCGGTAAAACCACAAATAGAGCCATTCCCTTTGGAAGCTTTAGAGACAGAAAAGTAAGGGGCCAATCCAGAACTAGTAGACGTCCGGACCCTACAGATAGTCGAGGGAAAGACAGTCAGGATTGGGGGAGAACTTAACGAGACTGTCAGTACAAAAATTAGTAAAGTTCTGAACAAACATTCAGATGGCTTTGCTTCAAAGGCATCCGAGATTGTTGGGGTAGATCCTCGGATTGCATCCCACAGTTTGAGTATTAACCCATGAGTGAAACCAATAGTCTAGAAGAAGACGAAATTCGCCTATGAGAGGTAGAAGGTGATCACGGAGGAAACAAAGAAGCTATTAGACGCTGGGTTTATATGAGAAGTCACACATTTGGAGTGGGTGGCTAATGATGTATTAGTCAAGAAGGCTAATGGAAAACATAGAATGTGTGTTGACTACACAGACTTAAACAAGGCATGTCCTAAAGATAGCTACCCTTTACCAACAATTGACCAGTTGGTAGACTCGACAGCTTACCACAGCTTGTACAGCTTCATTGATGTAGCTCAAGGATATCATCAGATCCCCATGAAAGAAGAGGACCAGGAGAAAACATCCTTCATTACACATGAGGGTCTTTATTAATACAAAGTCATACCTTTTGGGCTTAAAAACGCTGGAGCAATATACCAAAGGCTGATGAATCACGTCTTTCAAGAATAGATTGGGAAGAACATGGAAGTATATATAGATGACATTATCGTCAAAAGCCAGCAAGCAAAACAACATGCTGAGGATCTTAAGCAAATTCTAGAGCTCCTAGATCACTACCGGATCAAACTCAATCCGGAAAAATGCGTCTTTGGGGTCAAAGCTGGGAAGTTCTTGGGATTCATGATCTCACATAGAGGAATAGAGGCAAACCCGGAGAAGATGGAAGCCATTCTCAACATGAAAGCTCCTAAGACATTAAATGAACTCCAAAAGCTTAATGGCAGAATCACGACTCTTGGAAGGTTCATCTCATACTCAGCCAAAAAATGCTTAACCCTATTCTGAGCTTTAAAGAATTCCAAGAAATTCAAATGAAGCGAAGAGTGTCAAGCAATATTTGAAGAAATAAAAAAATTCTTGTCCTCTCCACCATTGCTCAGTAGATCGATCCCAAACAAGGCTCTATACTTGTACCTTTCCACTGGGCATGAATCCATCACGTCAGTACTAGTTCGAGAGAAAGGAAGTCAACAAAACCCAATTCACTATGTTAGTAAGATACTTAAAGGCTCGGAAGTAAAATATCCCAAACTGGACAAGCTCGCAATGATGGTTGCGCATACATCTAAAAAGCTCAGGCAATACTTCCAAGCTCATTCAATAATTGTCAAAACAAACTTTCCTTTGTGAAAAATTCTTCAAAGGCTTGAAACTTCAGGAAGATTGGTCCAATGGTCCGTTCAGCTAGGCGAATTTGACATTAGTTATGAGCCTCGCCAACAAATAAAAGCTCAAGCGTTGGCAGACTTTATTCAGGAGATGACAGTAGAGGAAGCTATTTCTATATCACATCCAGAGTGGAAGTTGTACATCGACGGAGCATCAAGCGCACAAGGATCTGGAGCTGGGATTATTCTTATTGGCCCAAGTAAGGTTAAAATCAAATATGCAGTCCAGATCAAATACAATGCCATAAACAATGCAGTTGAGTATGAAGCACTAATTACAGGACTTAAGTTGGCCACAGAAGTTAGGACTGAGCATCTAAAAATTTACTCCGACTCTCAGTTAGTGGTCAACCAAGTCAAAGGGACATACCAGATTAAGGAGCCAAGCATGGTGAAGTACGTGGAGAAGACCAGACAGCTCTTAAAGAAGCTCGAATAGGAAAGGGGACAATGGAAAATACTGTAGATTCCCAAAAATAAAAATACAGAAGCAGACTTGCTAGTAAAATCAGCCTCAGAGGCTAATCAAGTATTCAAGGCACTTGAGCTAACAGAAAAACTCATCAAACCAAGTATCGAGGAAGTAGAAGTCATGAAGACTCAAGAGGTAGCAGAGTGGATGAAGCCCATCATAGAGTATCTGGATCAGGGCACCTTACCTCAAGACAGACTTAAGGCTCGGAAGATTAAACTCAGAGCTACGCATTATTCCTTATGTAACGGAGAACTCTACAGAAGATCTTTGTCTCACCCATGGTCAAAGTGTGTATCTCCAGATGAAGACAATTATGTGCTTAGAGAAATCCATGAGGGAATATATAAAGCTCATGAAGCACAAAGTTCATTGGTCCGGAAAGCGCTATTACAAGGATACTACTGGCCAAGTATGTCCAAAGATGCGCATCAACTAGTTCAAAAGTGTTCCAAGTGTCAGCAATTCGCCCGTTTGAGTCATAAGCCGTCTAATACCCAGCACCCAATAGGAAGTCCATGGCCCTTCGCTATATGGGGAATGGATATCCTCGGACCTTTTCCAGTTTTAACATCCCAAAAGAAGTTCTTGATAGTAGCCATTGATCACTTTACCAAATGGGTAGAAGTTGAGGCAGTACCGACCATTACAGAAGCTCAGATTCAATACTTCTTTTGGAAAGAAGTTATCTGCAGATTCGGAATACCCCACACTTTAATCACAGACAATGGGAAGCAATTCGATAACGAGAAGTTCAAGACATTCTGTACAAATTTGGGCAACAAGCTCAGATTCACCGTAGTTGCTCATCCTTAGATGAATGGATAAACAGAATTCATGAACAGGATCACAATGCAAGGATTAAAGAAAATGCTAGATGAGAAGAAAGGAAGCTGGGTAGAAGAGCTCAACAATGTCATCTAGGCATATAGATCAACACCCAGGAGTTCAACAGGAGAAACCCCCTTTAGATTGACTTACGGGATGGATGCAGTAATTCCCGTTGAGATTGGATCATCAAGCTATCGGGTAGCAGGAGAGTTAGACTCAGATATCAACAACCTCAATGCTTGGATATGCCTGGATTTACTTGAGGAAAGGAGGGAACGGGCATCAATTATATCAGAAGCCCAGAAGCTAAGAATAGCCGGGTATCACAATAAACATGTCCGACCAAAGTAATTTAGAGTCGGAGATCTTGTACTAAGGAGAGCAGACATTGGTAAAGGAAGTTCCGAAACAAGCAAGCTCGAACCTAATTGAGAAGGCCCTTATCAAGTCACAGAAAATACTACTAAGGGTGCATATAAAATACAAGACATGCAAGGAAGAGAGCTACCTAGGTATTAGAACTCAGACAGTCTGTGAAAATATTATCAATAGAGAAAATTGTACTTAAGAAAAATAGATGTTCTGATGCAATAAAAGAACTTTTTTATTGATCTTCATGAAATTTCTACATCACAAAAAAAAAAGAAAAAAAGAGAGGGAATATTCAGACATCTACAATTGCCTTAGACCCAGGAGGTATTGCACCATCAGAAGAGGGAAGGTTGGTATTATCGGCAGAGGGAGCAGTTGGAAGCCCTGCCTCAAAAGTTGACTCTTCAGCACCCGGATGCTGCGAGGAAGGCTTTATAGATGCTTTCTTTGAACTCTTATGACGCTTGGCAGCATATTTCTTTAACTTTTCATCTTTAGCAGCTAGTTTCGCCAAGTCTTGAGGAGTTATCTACTCAAACTCGGAGGGATCAAGGTCCGAACATTGAGCAAGAAAGATCCTCTTACATTCAGATTTATATGCTTTCAGGAATCCCGAAACCATATCTTGATAAGATCTTAAATCATTAGCACGAGCTGCCTTCCCTTACTCGAGCTCCTTCTTTAGAGCGTCAAGCTTTGAGTCTTTTTTCTCCAGTTGCTCTGAGAATTGAGCCTTAGAATGCTCCAACTTTTGAATCTTTTTTAATTAAGATTCCACCTCAGACTTAGCCTCTTTAAGCTGAGCCTTAGTAAGTTCCAGCACCTGCTTCGCTGCACCTAATTTCTTTTCATAATCTCCAGCGATAGTGCCAACCTCAGCATCCTTAAAATTATATTCACTCTGGAGAACGAAATTGTCGTCCTTAGCCAACATCAAACCTTGGGCCATCTCCAAGAAGAATAAGAAAGTCAGCACGTAAAATCGATAACAAATGGAAGACAATCAAAACCAGATAAAATACCTCCAGAGCGTGCACGATCAGATAATCATACAGCTCGCCTTTCTCGATATCCCGCCATCTTTGAATATCTTCAGGAAGGCGTAAGGATTCAGTATACTAATCCCTTACTTGGGGATTCAGAACACTTGGAGGGTTCATTTTCTCTAAAACATACTTCCTCGCATCTGAAAATCCTCGAATTCTAGGACGCTTGATAAAAACATTTTCTGCCAATTCTTCTTCATCCTCAGCTATTCCCTTTCCCCTGGAATGCTTCTTTGAGGACCCAGCTTTACTTTTCCGCATCAGTTCAATTAGCGAGTCTCTTGCAATCTCAGTATGAGGCTCAGTATGAACCTCGAAAGGCTCCACCTCTACAGTTAAATAAGCAATTTCTTACTCTTGTACTTACGCTTGCTCATCATCATCTAAAAGTAGTATCCCGCCCGCAAATTTAAAAAATTCAGCCATCTACAAATAAAAGAAAGGCAAAGTCAGAATATACCTCCAGAAGCTCAGTACTTACCAACATTCCCAGGATACACTCTCTGAATGTACCGCCAGGAGTAATTCTTAATAGAAGTCCTTATAGCTATACCCCGAGAATGAAGCCTATTGATTAGCTCTAACTCTCCTTCAGGCAACTCTCTCGGACATCGCACGCGATGACAGTCGTCAACCCATAAGTGATGAACTTCAAAAAACTCCCTCGGATGTTCTATAACGAAATATTTATGCCTCCAAGACTTGGGGATGTCTCGGAGTTTCATGAAAAGACTCAGATGGGAAATGGCAGACAGGGCAAAGGTCAGCTCCCTTTTTTTCTTATTCAAACTATACATAAAGCAAAACATATCAAAATCTGGCTCTCTACCTTCCCTATGCATCAGCTCTATATACCCAGTTAGAATTCTATAACTGTTGGGATGAAGTTACCCAGAAGCAATATTATACCTATTTAGAAAAAGTCTCACAAATAGATCTAAAGGGAATCTCAACCCACCCTCTAACTGATCTTGGTATACCACCATTTTTATACCATCTGGGTATGGCTCATTCGCCTTCTTATTAGTGGTATGCAACAGATAGGCCTATGGAATACTAAACTGATGCCTATACCATTCTAACATACCCTCATCTACTCTCGACTCAAACAAGTCAGACTTTACTTGTTCTCGAGGAGGCATGTTGTTATAGTAAGAAGAAAGGAACAAAATACAATGGACAAGGACTGAAAGTGTTCACCTGGGAAGAACGCTAAACTCAATAGCAGCAACAATGGAGGCAGAGGGCGAAAATGATCGAAGATAAGAGAGATGCAAAACAATTATGTCTTCACAACAGACTTATTTGCTATTTATACAAGTGGGAACGGTTCTGAAATAGACTTCATATACCCTTAGCATAAGAGTACTTTCACTCTAATTCATAAGGGTATCACCATCCAAACAAATTTTCAATACAACTCATTTTTAACACGGTTACCAAAACCGATGTCCTTTCACCTGCTATGATTCTTCCGTAATCATCACGACGATTTGAAACGTCTCTCCTTCTGACCATCCAACAAACACGACAACTATGCACCATTCAAATTTCAAAAAGCATACCAAACATCAAGAATCTTATAGACACACGTTTGGCTTCTAGTTTTCTTATATCTCGGGTAGTTCAGTTGCCCGAGCATCTCACAAAGGCTGAGTATATGGAAACTTGCCTTCTCGGGTCGTTCAGTTGCCCGAGCATCTCATAAAGGCTGAGTATATGGAAACTCACCTTCTCGGGTAGTTCAGTTACCCGAGCATCTCACAAAGGCTGAGTATGTGGAAACTCATCTTCTCGGGTCGTTCAGTTGCCTGAGCATCTTACAAAGGTCGAGTATATGAAAACTTACCTTCTCGGGTCGTTCAGTTGCCCGAGCATCTCACAAAGGCCGAGTATATGAAAACTCACCTTTTTAGGTCATTTTGTTACTCGAGCATCTTATAAATGTCGAGTATATGAAAACTCGCATTCTGGGGTTGCTATATTGTACCAAGCATCTCGAAACTCTAACACTCGCTGGTCCCATTCTGCATGTTCATTATAATACTGGTGGGTTAACGCTGAGCATCTATAAGCCCAATTGGCATATTTTTCTTATTCTCAGGTTTATGTAGACTCGATACCGAGCATCCTCACCAACGGTGACTGAGGCTGGCCACCTCAACTTACCCTTTCGGCATCAGTACGACTTCTTAGCATCTACAAATTTTACATACTCTCGAACATAAATATCCGACCAGACTTTCGGGGGGGGGGGGGACTCTTGATACCCCACAAGTATATTCCTATTTTAGATATCAAATATATTCCTAAAAAAATAGTAACTTGCAGAGAAAGGAAGCTCAAACCAAATAGGAGAAGGAGTCCTGCATTAAGAAGTAACTACTCCTAAAAGACACAAAGTCCTACATACAAGAGGAATCCTATTCCTCTTAGGTTTAGGGTTCCTCTTAGGTTTGTATATCTTATTCTCTATAAATACTCCTTCCCTCCCCCCTTATTATTTATTCTATTATTTAGCAATTACTCTCTCTTTATCTCTCTACACTCTCTCTCTACATTCTCTAACTTAAGCATCAGAGGGTTAGTGGGGGAAACCCCACATCTCACCTTGCTTCTTGTTGGTTACTTGACCACAAAACTCAGAGATTCTAAAAATCAAGTTATCAGTGTCCTTAAAAAAGGACAGGGTTGGCTGAACACTGAGCTGGAGTAGCAAAGAGGACTTGAGCATCAGGGATAGGTAAAGTTTGGACTTGAGCAGCAGGGGAGATGTCATCAGTACGAGATAAATAAGTCCTACTATCCAAAGAGGTTAAAGGCTTCCTAGCAAGAGCTTTGAGCTTAAGCTTTTTAAGCTGTGATTTTTTAGGAGCTGGCACTTTTGGAGAGCTACTAAGGAGAGCTTCTTTGGATAGGGGTAAGGCAGCTATCTTTGATGGAGTGCAGGCTCGTTTCTTAGAGGGGATTTCTTCTTCTGGGTCAGTAGTATTAATCTCCTCAATGGGCTCTACTGGCTATGGAGAGCAGGCTTAGAAAAGCTTAGGCTATGGGATAGAAAAATTGTAGGGCTTTGAGGTAGGGCCTGTTTTGAAGCAGAAGAAATTTGTTCCTTCAAATGAGTTGCCTCTTTATCTTGGTCAGGAAAGTTGCTAGTATCGAGGCTTAGCTCTGCCATCTTGGAAGTGGCGATTTGTTAAGCCATTCTTTGATGATGAATAAGCTTATGCGTATTGATTAATGAGTTCCATCTAATACGCTGAACTTATCATGAACTGACTCAAATTTTATAAGAAAGACGTTCATGGCATCTAGCTCTTTAACTTGAAAGTTGTCCGTGAATTGCCAAGCCTTAGTGAGAATGTTATGGAGGAGCTTTGCTGAGTACCTTCTATCACTAGTATCTTCCCAGCTATTTGAGTGCAGACTCTGTTTGTCTCCTGCTCAGAAGCTTCGTCAAGGACAAAAGAATGGGTCCTCTGGGTTAGGGTGAGGATTCCTTCTGAAGGTGTTTCTTTGGATGAGCTAGCCATATCGATTGGTTTGTTGGAGTTCAAGAATGGAGGGTTAAAGAGTGATTTGAGAAGAGGTTTTAGAGAAAAGAATAGAGAAGGACTATCAACTAATATTTAAAATTTGAAAACCAGATAGGCTTTCAGAGCACGTTATCTTAGAGAGAGACCCATTCTCTCACTTAAAACTATCTTTGAGACAAGTTGTAAATTCTTTGTATGTCATCTACTTGTATCAATGAGACCTATATTGTTTTGATCCCTAAAATCAAAGAGCCTTAAACCCTTATGGATTTAGACCTATTAGTCTTTGTTATATCATTTTTAACTATAGCTAATAGGCTGAAACACATCCTCCCCGTTCTCATTCATGAAACCCAGTCTGTATTTGTACCGGATAGGCAAATTCTTGAAAATGCTTTGTTAGCTTTAGAAATTTTCCATTCTATGAAAAACTCAAAAAAAGGCTCAAGGGTTTTTTTTTTACTTTAAAACTAGATATGAGTAAGGCATATGACAGAGTTGAGTGGTATTTTCTTAAAAAAATCAAGCTCAAAATGGGATTCCCAAATCATTGTGTTGAGTTGATTATGAGATGCATTTTCACTGTGTCTTATTCCATCCTTATTAATGGTAATCCTAGTCCCTCTTTTTGTCCTTCTAAAGGCCTAAGGCAGGGTGATCCTCTCTCCCCTACCTTTTTCTACTTTGTGCCGAGGCCTTATTTAGTTTGATCAGAAAAGCTGAGTCCTAAAATTTACTGAGTGGTTTCAAAATATGTTGGCATGCTCCTATTATTTCTCATCATTTTTCATTGACGATAGTATTATTTTTGGCAAAGCTACCAAAAGAGAGATTGAAACTATTAATGATATTTTGTTTTGTTATGAAAACGCCTTAGGCTAAAAGGTCAATTTTGACAAATTTAAAATTTCCTTAGCCCTAATGTCTCTACAGGAGCTGGGGATAGTTTAAAGCAAATTCCAAAAGTGAAAAGGGTGGATAAACAAGCCAAATATATGGGTCTCCCTACTGTAATCACAAGATCCAAGAAGTTGCTATTTCAAAGTATCATTGATAGAGTCAGAAAAAAGCTCTCGAGCTGGAAGGAAATAACTCTTTCAATAGCAGGGAAAGAAATCCTAATCAAAGCGGTTGCTCAATCGATTCCAAGCTATGTAATGAGTGTTTTTAAGCTTCCTGTGCAGGTATGTTAGATTATAAACTCTATAATTGCTAATTTTTTATAGGGACAGAAACATGAGGAGAGAAAAATTCATTGGTGCTCTTGGAAAAAATTATGTAAACCAAAAAAATGCTGAGGGACTGGGTTTTTGAGACATACAAGCATTCAATTTGGCTATGCTAGGGAAATAAGGCTGGAGATTATTGACTGATTTTGAGACTCTTTTAGCTCGTTCCTTAAAAGCACGCTACTACCCAAGGCAAGATTTCATGTAGTCATCCAGATGTTTTAATCTAAGTTACTCATGGAGTAGCATTGTTGAGGCTAAAACACTGCTTGAGAAAGGTACCAGATGGCGTGTAGGTGATGGTGAGTGTATTAGAGCTTAGCAGGACAAATAGGTTCCGAATCAAACTGACTATAAAGTCCCAAATTTTAAGGGTGCGTGTGACCGAGACATGAAGGTTAGTAGTTTAATGTGGATGATAAAAAATCATAGGATCATGATAAAATATATGATTTGCTCTGTCCAATTGATGCATGGCAAGTCTTGTCTATTCCCCTTAGTGTGCGAAGCCCCAA
>CATIWK010644136.1:0-11451 GCA_949634005.1 Mallotus japonicus | reverse complement strand
ATAGAATTTTTAAGAATTAAAAAGACTATTTAAAGTCTCCTTTCCTTTTTTAAATTTAGAAATGGAATCCTTTAACTCTAAGACCTCTTTAGAAATGGAATCCTTTAACTCTAAGACCTCTTTAGAAAGCTTAACATTTTTATCACTTGCTTTCTTGAGTTGGTCCTCCAAGGAATTAGAAAGTTTCAAATCACTAACAAGTTTTCATTTGATTTAACAAGATTAGAAAATTCATTTTTTAAGCTTTCAAATTCCTTGGTTAAGTTAGATAGCTCATGCTTGTAAAGTTTCTTCTTAGAGAGCAAGCTTTTATATTTGAGCAAGAGTTTGCTCACAATAAAGCTCTCATCATCATCATAATCATCATAAGAAGAATAAAAAGTAGATGGTATCTCATTTTCATCTTCAAGAGCCATGAAGCAAAGGTTGGCTACTTCTTGTTGTTCCTCTTCCTTTTCCGATTTGGAGGAATCATCCAATGAAGCTTTGAAGACCTTATTCCTATCCTTTGCACTCTTGTTCTTGAATTTGAGCTTGGGGCACTCACTTGCAATATGATCCGTTTTCTTGCATTTATAACAAGTAACCTCTTTACTCTTCTTGACTTCATACTTTTTATTGAAGTCTCTTGTTCTTGAGGAATTTTGCTTTCTCAAGAATTTCTTGAAGTTCCTTATAAGCATGACAATGTCACCATTTTCATCACTAGAATCTTCAAGATTTTCATATTCACTATCTTCTTGTGAAGCCTTTTAAGGCTATGATCTTTTTCTTTTCTTTATTTTCTTCATTCTCATCTCCTTTTTGCTTTATTGTAAGCTCATGTGTAATGAGCTTTCCAATGAGTATAACAGTTGAGAGAGTTGAGAGGTCTTGTGCTTCCTTAATTGAAGTAACTTTAGATTCCCAATCCTTTTTAGGTAGGATTCTTGGAATCTTGTTGTTCACTTCTTCTTTGGAGAAATGCTTTCCAAGTTTCTTGAGGGTGGTGAGAAGCATTGAGACGGTTTTTCATCTTAGCTATTGATTCATGTGGCTTCATTTTGAAGAGTTCATACTTATACATATGAATTTGAACCTTCTTGCTCCTCACTTGCACATTACCTTTATAATGAGTCTCAAGTGTCTCCCATGTTTCTTTTGCGGATTGGCAGTGTTGAACTTAGCCACCTTTTTCTCTTGACATTGAAGAGAGTAGTGTGACCATTGCTCTCTTATTTTTGTAGTTTTCTTCCTTTAGTTCATTGTTCTATAGACTTCTTACAAGAGTAGTCACTACACCATCAATGGTAGCTTTAGGTGGTTCCCAACTTTTTAGGACAACATCCCAAAGTCTAATGGGATCACTATAAAGATATAGCTCCATTTTGAACTTCCAATGAGGGTAGTCACTACCATCAAAGAATGGTCTAAGTGAAGAGAAATTTTAAGCTTCACTCCCCATGATCTTGACTTCTAGCAATTAAGTTCCTAGAATTCAAGCTCTGATACCAATTGAAAGAGCCCTAAAGAGGGGGGGGGGGGCGAATAGGGCTGATAGAAGATTTAACGAAAATTAAAAGGATTAAGTAAGAATTAAAAGAGAATTGAAAAGGAAGAATGACGAACACAAGTATTTAAGGAGTTCAGATTCTCAATAATTCTACACCTCCACCTAACTCTCCCAAGTTAGGATTTTTAAAATACCTTAATCTATTCCCTTAGATTGATTAACAACTTTAAGTTTTAGGCTCAACACAAATCTTACAATCAAGAGTTTCTAGGCTAACTCTTCAACCTCACAAACAAGAGTTTTTTAGGCTCACTCTTAAACCAAATTCCCAAGTGTTTTCACTAGGCAAACACTTCAACCTTTCATAATTAGAATAGAACCTCACTTCCCTTTTCTTAATCCCCAGCAAATAGAAGAAGTAAAATCTCTATTCTAACTCACAACCAACTTTCACAAGAGTTATTCAAATACAAAGAAATTATTGAAAAGAATTGATGCTCAAAGATTGCTAATAAGAATTTTAATGCTCAAAGTGTATCATCCTACTTAATGAAACTTTAGAGAATGTATATATAGTTTTAGCAAAAAAATAATGGTTGTTGGAGCCATTAATTATATTCCCAACATCTCTCTCCTTCAATAAATGCAAATTTAGCTTTTGTAGGATTTCAGACGCTCAAGATCGTGAGCGTAGGCTCGAGATTGTGAGCGTAGAAAAATATGATTGTTATTTATAAAAGTGACCGTTAGAGATGCTCATAATCTGCTCGGGATCGTGAGCGTGGTAGCCTTTTTTTCTCATTTCGGGCATAAGGTACATCAGGATCGTGAGGGTACACTCATGGTCTGCTCGGGATCATGAGTGGACTGTGAGCGTAGGCTGGCCTTACTTAAACTTGTCCATTTTTCCTTCGAACGCACTCCTTTGCACTTGGTTCTTTTCCCATGCTTTGTAGGACATGTGTAGAGGTCTTTGAAGCTTTAAATATGTTTCAAATGTCCTCAAATATGTTCCAAAGCTTGGTCAATTAACTTTGCTTTTATTGAATGTAATTGAGTACCTATGCTTATAATCACACTTAAACAAGGAACATTAGTGATCCAAAAATGTTTGTTAAAGTCAAAATAGGAATGGATTAACACTTAATCATGCAAATGTTCAACACTGATAGTTCTATTGATAAGCACAAATATAGATTAGTAGCTAAAAAAGTTTTACTCAAAAACAAAATATTGATTATTTTGACACATTTGCTCCTGTAATTATGATTTTATCAATTCGTATTTTAATTGCATTGGCTTCTATTTATAAACTTTTTATTCATAAAATGGATGTTAAAACAATGTTTTTAAATGGAGACTTAAAAGAAGAAATATATATGGTGCAGCCTGAGGAGTGTATAACACATGGAAATGAAAATAAAGTTTGTAAATTGAAAAAATCTTTATATGGTCTTAAAAAGCTCCTAAAATAATGGCATGAGAAATTTGATCACACTATAGTGAGTAATTAATTTTCATCAGTACAAGTAGATAAATGTGTATATGCAAAAATTGTTAATGGTGAATGTGTAATCATAGCTCTTTATGTGGATGACATGCTTATATTTAGCACAAGCCTTGATTTGGTACATATGACCAAGAGTTTTCTAGCTTCACAATTTGATATGAAAGACATGGGTGAAACTAATATTGTTTTGGGTGTTAAAATTATAAGGAGAGATAATAGTATAATATTGTCACAAAATCATTATGTTGAGAAACTTCTTAAAAAGTTTGGTCATTTTGATGTAAAACCCGTGAGCACTCCTTATGATGCTAATACTCAATTAAAGAAAAATTAAGGTGACATAGTTTCTCAATCTAAATATGCTTAGATAATTGGGATTAATGCATTTAATGAATTTTTCTAGACCTAATATAGCATATGTTATGTGTAGATTGAGTAAATATACTCACAATCCCAATCGTGATCATTGGAATGCAATAGTCATACTAATGAAATATTTGAGAGGTACCATAAACTATGGTATACAATATAGTGGATTTCCCCATATTAGAAGAATACAGTGATGCAAACTGGATCTCAAATTTAGATGAGATAAAATCCGCTAGTGGATATGTATTCACTGTTGGTGGAGAGGCTGTAGCTTGGAAATCAGCAAAACAGACCATCATTGCTAGATCTACAATGGAATCATAGTTTATAGCTCTTGAATCAATTGGTAGTGAAGTTGAGTGGATTAGGAATTTGCTGTTAGAAATTCCTTTGGGTATGAAACCAACACCTTCAGTGTTTATATATTATGATTGTCAAGCGGCAATAGCCATTACAAAGAACAAAGCTTTAAATGGTAAAAATATACACATTAGGCTGAAACATGAAGTAGTTAAACAGCTACTAAAAGATGGAATAATATTTATTGATAATGTAAAGTTAGAAATGAATTTGGCCGATCCTCTGACTAAATCTCTAGGAAGAAAATTAATTTATTAAACATCGAGGGGAATGAGACTTAAGTCAATTCATGAATATTAGTAATGGTAACCTAACCTTTGTGATTGGAGATCCCATGAATGAGGTTCATATGTGTAATAACAAGTCACTATTATACCTGCTAGCACTAAAATAATAAACATTCCTATGATGTGAGAAAATGCTAGTTTGCATTATTTGAGAGTATGAGTTTCTACTCTTAATGATTTTATATCTCTTAAGAGTGGTATATATCAATGCAAATATATACTTGATAAAATCACCTATATGAATATGGAGTAGGGCCACTTCTATGAGATAGTGACATAGTCTCTAAAGCATTTATGAATAACTAGACACGCGCATGACCTATTAGCGCAAAACAGTGTAGATTGTAAATTGTAGGGGTGTAATATGAAGAATAAGATAAATGTTTTACAAATAGAAATTTTGGTTCATAGAAGCTATGAGTTTCACCAACAATTCTGTAAAATATGTCTTATTCTTCTAGAATTGGTTCATAGTCCAAAAGACACTAATTTGAAGCATGTACACCTATAATTAAACTCAACAAAATGTTTTCTAAATTTTTTTAAAAAGATTCTCACTTTTGAGATATGTGGGGGATTGTTGTGGATATTTCAAAAGTATCCCACATTGCTAAAATATAAAATAGTTTTATTGTTTATTAATATTATCAAGTTGTTGGGCTTGTAAAGGGCTAGAGATGGGAGAAAGTCTCGTGCGTATGAGAAATGGACTAAGAGCCCATTTGTAGTCCCGCTGTGCAGGCCTGTTGCATCGTTATAGCTACACAATTTAAATTGTTTTACTGATTTTAATTGCATTATTGTGCTGTTGATTACATCATCTTCAAAATTCAAAAATCAAAACTGCTAAGTTTATTACAGAGTTATGACAATTAATTTGCAAGATCTTATGCCTAGAATAAAATGCTTATTCTGGAATAGTCTATTCTATCCTAGAGGATTCATAGCTAAAATCCTTAAGGACAGTGCTTCTTCTCTGCACAGCTCAGACCTCTGCCTTCTTTTCTGCATTATTTTTCTAGCAGACTTGACACAAATTCAAAAATAAAATAAGAAGAAGAAGAAGATGAAACATCAATGAAAATAGAGTATGACTGAATGGAGTGTGACTATCTTTTTTTTCTTACAATGAGAATGAATTATGACTTAACACAAATTCCAAAATAAAATCAGAAAAAGAAGAAGAAGAATAAAAAGAAACATAAAACTGAAAAAAATTGTGTTATTGAAATACAGAAAGGTACAATTGAAAAAAAACTAACCCTATATTTGAAAATAATTAAGTTGAAGCTGGTATAGAGTATAATTTTTTTTGAATTTTGTAAGGAAAAGTTCAAAATTGGTATAGGGTGTTATTTTTGAAATTTTTAAGGAAAAGTTCATCATGGTCTTGTTTTGAAAGAACAAATTCCTATTAGTACCTAAAGAATATGAAAGTCCAATCGGACATGGGCCCAAAGGGTCTTTAGCCGCCCAATAAAAGCTCCCTTCACATTTAAAACCTCTTTCCTAAAAAAAAAAAAAATAGTTAAACCTCTTCAAAGCCTGCTGCTCATTCTTCATAGCAAAAAAGAATGGTATCTCTCATGCTCAAATCCCCTGTATTTTGCCGTTTCTTGGCTTTTTCTCGCCAACCCACTTCCCATTTTGTTCCAAAAACTCAACTTTCCTTCATTCCTAATCAGATAACTGGATTTAGGGCCTGTTTTTCCTGCACTAGTTCTTTTCCATATCCTCTTAATTCTACACATAGCCATGTGCTTAAACATTTTGGACGTTCTAAATTGGGATGGCAACTAAATTCAGGTCGGTTTAATGTTTCTGCTATGCCAAATGGCGGCTCAGGCGGGGGTGCCGGTGGTCATGGGAATTCTGGTGGCAGAGGTGAAGGTGGCAGTGGCAGTGGTGGTGGCACCGGTAGTTCTGGTGGAAATAATTGGTCATTTCTCTCATGGTACTAGACTCTTGAGTTTCAGCATTTCATGGGAATATATTTTTTTTTTTTGCAATATTAGTCAAATTTTTTTCTTTCCACTGGTGATCGGCACTGCAGTTGTGTCATTTTTATTGTCAAGCATGATTGTAGTTTTTAATTCCTGCTGATTAAAGAGGGATTTTTTTTTTCGGGAGGGTTTCTTAAAATTGCTTGGAACTACAATATCAAGTTTTTAATTTTGTCACTCAACTGAAAGTGACCTTAGACATACCGCATCCCCATGGTTGCATGTCCTTAAATTTATGAGCCTGAGTTAATATAGGCAGGTCTCATCTCTGTTTCATGTCTCTTTGTAATTTCCTAAAAGTGACTATCACTCTAATCTAGTAGTTCGTATCTGAGCATGTTACGTTCAGGCTGCTGCCTCTGACTGCTGGATAAGTTACTTGGTTGATGAAACTGATCCCAATGATATAGTTTACAGTGTCAGTTGTAATTCAGCATGTGGTTGCCATGAACAAAGGTGGCATCCTTATACAAGGTTTAAACACCTCTTATGATTTAGATGTTTGCTTGAACTTGTTGGTTATATCTGTTTAGATTGTAGCATCTTCAGGTGTTATCTGTTGTTGATTGGCAGAATGATTTGTAGATGGGCTAAAATTTTATAATTGATTGATGATTCTGCCTGCATTAAAAGAATGTCAAAGATAGGGCGATGTCAAAAGCAATAAAATTAGATTGTCAATGCCCTGGGCTTTCTTCATCCAGCCTCTTCTCAATTTGTGCATAATTTATTTTTACTGGAGTATATTTGTACCTGTAATTGTCGCATGTATGTTGCACACACTGTTTTTAGAATATTTTCAAGGGAAAATTTTATAATTCTGTATTCTGCAGCTAATTTTCCTTGGTTTATTTACTTATATGCAGTTGTTACTTTGCATTATATCATTAAATTTAGTATGTACTAGTTGGGTATGGATTCATTTTAGTAGATTGGACAAATGTCCATCATTTCAGCTTACTGTATGTACATATGTAATTTCAGGTATATGGCTCTTCTTTCTAAGTATCCTGTGTTGACAAAAGCTTTGACATCTGCATTCTTGACTTTAATTGGGGATTTGGTCTGCCAGGTAGGTTTATCTAGTTTCAAGTAGTATGTACTACCAAATCAATAGTTCCCTCCTTTTCACATCTTATTGTTTGTTGGAGTTTTTTCATAGGCCATCATGCACGAGTTTATGCAATTGCATCTGTTTCTTCTATCTTGTAAATTTAGTTAGTGCTAAAATTTGATCATATAAAGGAAATGATCTTTAATCGAATTAAACTTTGTCAATTTATGGAGTTATGAGGAGTTTTGATTTTTTTTCCATATATGTTTCCTGAATGCTATTATCTCATTTTGTTTTCTCTACTGATTCTAAATTTATAAAATTTTCGTATTCTTTCTTCTCTCTTTTTCTTTTCTTTCTTCACTATTTACTTGACTGGATATTAGTGGCTCTTGGTGGTACTTTCTTATAACAAAAAGATTGATGATTCTGGTTTTATTATGAGGACAATTTTAAGAACAACTTTGCTAAATGGTGACCATTTGTTTGCCTCAGCTCGCGATTGATCAACTCCCATCTCTAGATATGAAAAGGACGTTTCTCTTTACTTTCTTGGGATTGGCACTAGTGGGTCCCACATTACATTTCTGGTAATATCTTCATTTTTCCTTTTATTTCACACACTTCTTAGAAAGTGTTAAAGAGTGCTCACCAATACAAATACAAAAGAATAAAATAGATATGCCTCTAGGTTAAATGTGAAACAATGAAAATAAGAAAAGAAAAAATCCTGAAACAGGAGAGTGAGAAATAACAAATGAAGGGCTTTATCAATGAAAATAATGATCTTAAGACCTGTTGCTTCATTTGGTTCTTGAATGATCTAATTGCAATATACACATTTCAAATGCTACTGTTTTTCTCTGAACTAATACTACTTTAGTTTATGGTCAAGCCTTTATATCTTTTTCAAAATTGTTTATATGCAAATCATATTGCTAGATGAAAAAAATTCTTGCACTTACATCAGTATAATTTGATCATCAGGTATTTGTATTTGAGTAAGTTGGTAACTTTGCCAGGAGCATCTGGTGCATTCCTTCGTCTCTTACTTGATCAGGTGAATTCTAATATTTTGCCTTTTTATTCTTTGGGAATTCCATAGATAAATATTTTGTAATACCCTGTTAAAGCTACTCTTTAAACTGAATGTGGTCTAATTTAATTGCAGTTTCTTTTCTCTCCTATATTTATTGGAGTTTTCTTCTCGACATTGGTTACACTAGAAGGAAGGCCAGAGCAAGTTATACCCAAACTTCAACAGGTTGAGTTACATGAATACATGCTTTTTACTGCTTCCACTATCTTCCCTGTTTGTGTAGAACCTTTGAAAGCAGCTGGTTGAGAAGAATCCTTCTGCAAGCTTTACATAGCATTCATTTTCCATTTTGTAGGAGTGGTTTTCTGCTGTTTTGGCAAATTGGCAACTATGGATACCTTTTCAATTTCTAAATTTCCGATTTGTTCCACAGCAATTTCAGGTTTGAATGGTGTTATGTATTTTATTTTATACTTATTGTGGCCATTAGAATGCTGCAAATTGCTTGGCATAGTGTGTTATGACACTAGAGATTGAACAAAGTTGAGTCACAAACCAAATTGAGTTGTTTTCCTTGGGATAGATTAAATCGAAATTCTTTCTCCAGGGCTGCTGTTATGCTCCAGTAGTCCATTAGAAGAATTACTAGAGTGCACCGAGTAATACTTGACTATTTAGGGTAATGGCCATCCTACCTATTCTATAGCTTAGATTGTTACTATTTTGAGACCTACTCTAGTTATGCTAGAAAATTAACATCATTTTTATGGTTTTGAACTTAGATGTGGGAAAACCTGAACCCGTCAACTTTATGTTGAAGCTCTCTTCATTAAAAGTGCTCATTTTTCCCTAAAAATATGTTTTATGAACTTCTAGAGACCTTTGGCTCAATTGATAGTAGGGATTCGTTGTTGGGAGATAGAACATCTACTAGCATCATTTTAATCAAGTTTAGTTAAGTTTCATAAACCCCAATGTACTTTTCAGTTCTATTTCTTGATACAAAGTGGTGTAGAGACTAAACTTTCTAAAAAGGTAGCCCACAACCACTAAGAATGGAGGAAAAGAATCCATATAGCGAACCCCAATAAACTTTTGCATCCCTAAAATAACAGCCTTCAAGGTTAAACTCAACTCAACTAAACCTACTCAAGTTAACTGGGTCGAATTCTTTTTCTTCACTCTAAGCGGCTATGGACAATCTTCAAAAAAAAATGAACAACCAAAAAGTCCCTAAATTTCAGGAAGATATTGTTCTAAAACATATCAGAACCCTAAAAGACATCTAATAGAACCTAAAATCAAACCTAAAATATGTAAAGGCTTATTTTACTATAGTATCCTTAAATTCAACGGAAGAAAAACTGGTGATTTAAGTAAATGGAGTGTAGTTTATCTTTTCTTTTTTAATTTTACATGGAAGAGCACACCACTATGTGCCTCTTGAATCCTAACACCTTGCATGGATTTTGGGAGGGTATGTTTGAGTAATTTATAAAGTTTTATAACAATCAATCCTTCTTTGGAAAGGAAGTAACAATTGGGAAGGCAAAAGCCTCCAAATCGGTGGGTTGAGGAGGTCTTTAAAGAAACTTTCCTTCACAAACTAAGTAAAATATTGAAAAAAAAAAAAATCATCTTCCCAAAAAATTACCTTCATTTACTTTGGGAAACTTTATCTTACTCTTTATTCTTTTCAAACAAAGTGTAAGAGTCGCTCACCTAAACACAATAAGCGAGCACCTCACTGAAATTGCCTCGCGTTGCATGCTAAGTGAGGACTCATGTCCTTGCCTTGCCTTTGTGCCTAGGCAACGCTCTGTGCGCCTTTGACTACATTGTCACCTGCCTTTCTCCAGCGCCTGTTGTCATTATGCCTTGGGCTTACTTCTAATAACTATGTTACTACATAACATAGTTATTAAAGGTGCATATGAGGTGCAAAGCACATGAGGCTTAAACCTCTATGCTTCAAACTCTTTGTGGTCGGTGAACTTGCGAAGCTGTGTGCACTGATGTGCATGCCTTGAGCAATTGGTGAGGTGCAGGCTATGTGTGCCTCAGACACATCAAATCAAATTCTTTCTTTCTTTTTTCTTTTGACGGTAATTTGGACCATTGATGGAAAATGAATTTTAAGTGTACGATGCACCTACCCACGCCTTTGCACATCCAGAATAAAGAGATAAGTTGTTACTTAAAAAAAGAAAAGGGGTTCCTCGCATTGCAGCAAGCAGCTCTTAGGCACTTAGCTTTGTTGGAGGTATTAGCCGTCATCTTTCTATTTTATTTTCTTTTATCTTCTCTCTCGATTCATAGTCCCATGCTTCTCCAAACACAGCAGTATTCGTTTTTTCTTTTATTTTTTTCTTGCATTCTACTTTATTTTTCTCATGTTATCTTCTCATACTTCTGAAACAAAAGCTGCCCCCCCCTCTTTTTCTTTCTGTTGGTTTTTTTTTTCCAAATGCTTTTATCTACTTTCTGTTTATTAATATCATTTTTAAGTTTTTTTTAACTTGTATATTAAATGACCATTTTTTTTAGAACATTGTCCTTATATTGGGACTTTTGAAGGGATATCATAGGGGAGTGAGAGATTAACCCATGACCTTTACCAATGCCTTGGCCTTGTGATAGGATGGTAAACCATCCATCTTAGGCGGGCTAGGCAACCATTAAAGGTATAATATTTTTTGAATATAATTTAATACGTGTCTTATGGTATTTTTCTAGTTATGCAAATAATTTAAAAATAGTACATGGTAAATAAATAAAAGTTTATTATTTTTTATTTATGTAAGAAACTATGTAATAATAAGCTTTAAAACATAAATCTTGTTAGTACAATTTTTATTAAAAAATTATAGATATGAATATTATAATTATTTAATTACTAATTTAAATTCAAAATAATATTTGTTTTGGTATGAATTATAAAAATTAATTATATATATTTAATTTAAAAGAAATTGTTTGTTATAATTGGAAAAAATTGGATATAATTTAATCATAAAAAATTCTTTTGCATTTTTTTTTTGTTATGGAAATTGTTAACAAGTACATGGGCCTCGAGAGTGTTGGTTCACGTACACACATGTGGACCAATTGGCTTGTGTTAAAGTCTAATTTAGACCACTTATAAGCCCTTTATTGCTTTGCAACACCCTCAAGTGTAATTGAGCCTAGACTAGTTGGGATATTCTCCAACACGTGTAACTAGGCCTGGATCAGTTACACTTTCCAAACATAAACCGGGTCACAAACGGGCTACACCCAACTTCAGGTCTCAAACACAGGATCATCGCTTTGATACCATATTAACAAGTCCACAGGC
>CATIWK010643755.1:0-12487 GCA_949634005.1 Mallotus japonicus | reverse complement strand
CATAAAATAAGGCCTTTATATAGGTTTAAAGAAATCCTAAATAAAGCCTAATTAATATCCTAACTAAACAAGAAAACAAAATCCTTCTTAAAAATGAAAATATAATCCTAGTTAAATTCGGATTTACATATACATCACGTTGTAGCACACTTTTCACTATAATGAAGGCCGAATTGACTCAAGTCCAAAACACAAAAGTTATAGATATTGATGTTAGCTTAAATTATCATCTTGAATTGCTCCATTTGGATCCATATTGAGTGAGATACGGCCTATTTATGGCTATATGTTCAGTCTGCCCAATTTTATTCATGACCTGATAATCTTTCATAATTTTATCCCATGAAAACGATCAAATTAGCACCAGATTTCTTCACCAAAATTGTAGATCTCTGTCTTAGATTTCTAGATCCTTTTAATTTGCCTCAATCTGAGTTTTTTAGAGTGATTTATGGCCAAAATACTAAAGCATGCTACATAAAATACGAATTTATGCGAATTGAATGAAAGTTGCCTCATTAGCATGAACAAATCTTGAAATCTTCCTCTTTGGAACCTAGGTTCATATCATTCTCCTTTTCTTCAAAATATTTTTCCTCAAATCTTCGTCTTCCATGCAATTGAATTTTTTTTATTTTTTTTATTTTATCTTTTAGTTTCAAGAAAGACTCAAGAATAAAACACAAGAAAAATTAAAAAAAATAAAGAAGTTTAAACTAGACTAAAAAATTCAAGACATGTTTTTTTAAAACTCATAAATAGAAAATAAATTGAAAATCCTAAAACTTAAAAAAAATTAAAAAAAAAAGGTACAAGATTAGTAAACCCTCTTTGTGTCAACCAACTAAAACTTTAGGTATATCAAACCTAAGACCCTTTGTTATAAATTGATCAAATCAAACTTAAGGAATAAAATCTAATTGAAATGACCAACTCAAACCTTAGGTATATTAAACCTAAGACCTTTTGTTACAAATCATTCAATTAAAGCAATCTAATACCAACTAAATTATAATTAAAAATCATAAAAAACACAAAACACAAAACTGATTTTTTTTTTGCACAAACTAGAAAACTTTCAAAACCACAATAATTAAAGGATAAGTAGAATTGAATTGAACAAAACCTTATTTGAGCCAAACTCTAATACCAAGTGATATGGAACCTCCAAGAATAAGCTTGAGAACCCCTTTATGTATTCGAACCCCTAAAGTATTAACTTGAAAACCCCAATGGTCAATTCAGCAACAACCCCTAAGAAAGTTTAGAAATCAGATTACTTAGATGATCAAAGAATTAGAATAAAGAAAACTTGTTTCTGAATTCTAATTTCGAAACACTCCATAAGAAGATGATCAATCTACTTGAATGTTCGTTAAAGCATGTATTCTACTCAAGAACACAAAGATAAAAGCAAATGCCTTTTAGGTTTCTAAAACTTCAAATATGTCCTCCAAAAATCGTCCAAGGCATATATATATATATATATATATAGCCTTTACAAGGTTTTCCTTAATGAGTAAGGAAACTAATAAAACCCTAAATAAAATAGGAAATTAACTAATGGGCTTTTAAAATGAAATTCATCTAGCCCCTTATTTAACATAACCATATAACTATTAGTATAGATGTGCCCTAGTGCCATTCTTGTGATATAAATAATGATATTGTAAATTATCCCTATGGCAATAAAATATTCATTTAAATAAAGTGTTTGTTTATTTGAGTATTTACCCATTAGCGTTATGTTAAATAAATTTATTATCAAGAGTTAATAATATGAGCTACAAATTTATTTAGTACATATGCTATAAATTGTTCATAGTCAAATAATTAATATTTGGATAATATTAATCAAACTATCATTTTTGTCTATTTTTCTTGATTAGTATGTGATGCTAATAGTGGGAGGTAGTGAGTCTCATACTACTACTTGATATGAGATATCAGAATAGACATGTGGGTATGATATAAACAAAATTTTGTGTGATTTTAATAATTATATGTATATTCAAGTCATTGATTTTAGAGAATCTATTAAATGCTAATTTAATGTGTATTCCAACATCCTAAATACTAACATGTAAAAAAATGTACTTATTAATTAAATAAATTTTATGGTCAACTAACGTATATTTAATTTTTATGGTCAACTAACATATTAGTACTGATTAAATATTATTTTCACCATTTTAAACTGGGATAATGAATCCACAAGACCTATAAGTTATCAAAAATTGCAATCAAGTCTTAAAAAAATTTCTTTTTTTAATTGAGTCCTAGAAGCACTTAAAGTGTTTCACGTTAGTCAATCTCCGTTATGTCAAACGAAATGGACTGACATGGCAATAAGACCCCACCTAATGAACTGACATGTGTAGCCAACTCATCAGTGATACTGAACCTATAAGTCCTATAAGTTATCCAAAATTTCAATCAAGTCTTAAAAAAAGGCCGGCACAGCCATCGACTGTGGAGTCATAATTAAGAAGGTCAATTTGGATAGTAGCACGAACGGTGTAGCCATGTTGGAGAAGACAACGTAACAGACTTCAAGCAGTTGAGCCGATGTCACAAGCAAGAACTGCAGCTGAAAAGGGCGATCTTGCTGGTGCAATTTCGATTCTTGAAAATTGTAGAAGAGTATTATCGATTCTTAACTTGGCTTCCTCTGTTTCACTTTTATTGTTCTTTTTATTGTTTTTAGATATGAAATCCTTAAGTGATTATTTCTTTTAACTTTTATTATTCTTATTATTTTTTTAAATATGAAATCCTCTTTGCAGTTCTTGGATATTGAGCAATGAAATTTCTGAAATAGAGATTCTGTAATTTTTTGAAAGATTTTTCAATATATGTTTATGATGATCCATGATGTTTGAAACAAAGATATTGTGCAATGGTTTTGTTTCATGTTAATTAGGAGAGAAAGGACTTGATTGAAATTTTGGATAACTTATAGGACTTGTGGGTTCAATATCATTGATGAGTTGGCTGTACACGTCGGTTCATTAGGTGGGGGTCTAATTGCCACGTCATTCCATTCCGTTTGAGATAACGGAAGTGGACTAACGTGAAACACTTTAAATGCTTTTAAGACTCAATTAAAAAAAGAATTTTTTTTAGGAATTGATTGCAATTTTTGACAGCTTATAGGACTTGTGGATTCATTATCCCTTTTAAATTTAATATATAAAAGATCCTATTAAATAATCAATATTTTAAAATTTACCCTTATTAAATTATATGAGTAACACTTATCCTCATTTAGTTCCAATAAAAAAAATACTATCTAAATAAAATAAGATTTAATTCCCATTATATTTTCTTGGGATAACGACTTTTTTAGTCCTATAAGTTAGGTGGTTTTCACAAATTAGTCCTAAAAGAAAATTCCTTCATAATCGAGTCCTTAAAATTTTTAAAACTCTCACTGTTAGTCCTCGTCTATTAAGTTGGATGGAAATTACTTACATGGAGTAGTAGACCCCACTTAACTTCATATTTCACCTTCCACATAAACACACCCAATCCTCTTGGCAGCCACGTCATCATCTTTATCATCATCATCATCTTCTTCTTCTTCTTCTTCTTCTCCTCCTCTTTGCCTCCTTCACCAAGAAGAAGGCCACCTACAAAAAGGCCTTCAGCTCCACCACCACCACCTCCCAATTCAAAGTCTTCATCATCATCTTCTTCTTCTTCTTCTTCTTCCATAATGACGCCACCTAGCATAAGGGACCAAACTCTACTCCATGTGAAGGGGAAAAATTCAAACTATTACTTTTACTTGAAGGAAAAAAAAAACCACAACATGGTAGAATCATAAACTGTCAAAAAATGAAAACAAACAAAAAAGCCTCCAACTTGAGGTGCATATAATAAGTATGAGAAAATAAAGATTCAATCAAAGTTTCTTCCTTTTATTTCTTGTGGAGCTAATTCAATTTGTGAAGGGAAGAGAGATAGCCTGTTTAGAGAAAAGGGTTGTCTGCCCTTTTATGAAATTGCTATTTTTTGTTCGTTGCTTATGCTCCTGCAACAGGTGATGGAAATGGTGTATACTCAACTAGTGGTGGAGGTGAATGATTAGGTTTAGGAAAGTATTTAATAGGTGGTGGTGGTGGTGCATGATGTATACTTGGAGAAACCTTTTTAGTTGGTCGCGGTGGAGCATAAGAATGTTATGGGTGGGTGGAGGAGGTGGTGATACATTATGGTAAATAGGTGGTGGTGGTGGTGATACCGGTGGAAGGTGTGTTCTGGGTGATACCATTTTAGTAGGAGGTGAAGGTGAAGATGGGGGATGGAAAGACTTTGTTGGTGGTAGAGGATGTGATTTGGTGGAAGGTGAAGACTTTGATTGGGAGGTGGTGGTGGAGCTGAAGGCCTTTTTATAAGCGGCCTTCTTCTTGGTGAAGAAGGAGGCAAAGAGAAAAGAAGAAGAAGATAATGAAGAAGAAGATGATGATGATGTGGCTACCAAGTGGGTTGGTTGTGTTTATGTGGCATGTGAAACATGAAATTAAGTGGGGTCTACTGCTCTATGTAAGCAATTTCCGTCCAACTTAACAGACGAGGACTAACGGTGAGAGTTTTAAAAATTTTAAGAACTTGATTATGAAGGAAATTTCTTTTAGGACAAATTTGTGAAAACCACCTAAATTATAGGACTAAAAAAGTCATTATCCCTCTTTTCTTTACTTCCTTTTAATTTCTTCTCGACTCATGGTTATTATAATAAAATCATTTTCAAGAAAAAATTCAGATGAAAACATGTCTTCTAATTATCTAATGATTAAAAAATAGCACATAACTTTTTTTATATTAAAAATGGTATAAAAAAAAAATACATTCTAACTCCACAATTTTGTGGGTTATTTTTGGTCTAACTGTTTCATCTTAGGATGTGTGCTGGAGAAACCATAATTTACTTTAAAAAAAAAATGAAAACATCTTATCATGTGTGCTTGAAACACCAGACAGGCAAATTTTGAATTTACTAAAAAAAAAATCAAACACCAATAATAGTTTTTTCTTTTTTTTTTTGGTCTTAGGGGGAGGGGGGCTGGGGGGTAACACCAATAATGTTTGAATTTAACACATAACTATCAGGAAAAAAGTGATCTACTGGTGAATTCTCTACTAAAGCATTATGAAGTACATACACTGTTGTTCACTTATAAAATTAATTTTCACATATTTTGAAACTGAATATATATATATATATATATGATTCAAAAAAATATATATATATATAGTTTATCAATATGTCTATGTCATTTGACCCAAAAGAACATTAATAAAAATAAAATAAAAGTATGAAGTTTCTATAACAGAGAATTTATTTTGTACAGCTGTGCTAGAGGAATGGTTAGAAGAGTTGACCTCTAAAACATCTATTCACTCAAATTTGTTTCAAAGCAATAGTACAAATGCATAAAACCAAAGCATAAATGTGATTTCTGTTCTAGTTCGAAAAAAAAAAATGTGATTTCTGTGTCATTTTTCCTTTTCCTTTCATGATTGATATACTCAAATTTATCAAAGCCTTTTTTTTTTTTTACTAATAAAAGAAAACAACAACAAACAAATAAATGGGCAAAAAGAATGAAAAAATGACCCATCACAAAACTTCATTTTCCAAGTAACTGTACATCTTCCCATGAAAAGCTGAGCAAACTGAATCCTGCAATTTCAGAAGGATAAATCCACCCAATTGTTTGTTCTGGCTTTAGCATTGAGAGGCACACCCTTTGAAGATCAAGGACTCAAGTAGCTGCTTGTGCAGACATCAGCTGATAATCACTAAATACATGTCTCTTGAATCTGCACCCAAGGATATAACAATTGAAATGTTGTTCCAAATCAACTGCGTTTCTATAGAATAGAAATATATATATTGCAAGTATAATAATGAGAGGAACAACTGCTGCAACTATTTTATTGTTTTTATATTGAGGCCTTGGAGATATCCATATTCCATTTGATTAATGCGCATTTAATCAAGTCAACACTGTAAATAAGAGAGTAGAGCTTTTTTTCCACGCCTTGAAAGTCCTATTCTCTGGCTAAGCCTCCACCCTAGATAAAGATATTTAGTAGGGAGTTTACAGATAAGAGAACAAAAACTGATGTGCTACAACATGAAAAAATAAAATGCATGACTGCTAAACTAAATGAGGTTTAGTCATTTTAGTGTTGAGCAGTAATTGAGCTACCCAGGGTTTTGTTAGAACATCCACAGTGAATTGGTCAAGAGACATGTTGAACAAGGCCATTTCTGTCCACTGCCCTTCTCACGGAACCGTACATGGAATTAGAAGATGCATGACAGGGCAAGGTTGAAGTAGGACCAAAAATCTTTGTCCAATCAACATACGCACATGCATACAGACACAGCAGATACATATGGAAAATTATGTTGAAATGCACCCATGTAAAGAAACAGGAGACAGGATGAAGATAAAAAAGAGCTCATACTCACATCATGAGGGGAGTCTATAATTGGTGAAATAAGAAAAAGAGCACAATTTCATTCCACATATCAGGTACTCCAGGTAAACACCAGTGGCTACAATCAGGGACAGGCAAGTTGTCATTCCACTCACCAACATGAGCATCACTCCTGAAAGCTGACATTGAGGTTATATTAAGTACAGTTATAGGAACTGTCACATTTTTTACCACCTCCAAGATGGCATCTGAAAATGGGCTTTTGTCCCTTCCTCCTGTTTCTGAAAATGGATACCTAGTAACATTGCAAAACCTGTGGGATTGATGACTGATGCAGACAAGAAAACCCATTATCAATTATGTTGAAAATATAATCAACCAGAAAAAAAAAAAGAACAAATAAATCTTAAACAAGAATATATATAATATATGGCCCTAGGGAAAACAGCAAAAGACCACACTTGAAAAATGTAAAAGTTAATTTCAGAACTCTTTTGAGAGGACACATGCACAGCGCAAGGACAGATATAAGCATGTGCATGAGAATAACCGCTGCTCTGCTCCAAAGAATAAACAAGGTGATAGACACAATGTTTAATAAGAAATGGTAGGGATAGGCATCACACAGAGTCATAAACCAATAAATAAATAAATAGTTTAAATCCATTGCTAATCGGTAAACTAAAAATATATTCATGAGTGCTGCATTATGTTGCTGGTATTAAGGTACCTCCAGTGAGACGGCTCAAAACTTCTAAAGAAGACGTGTGTTCTATTTGTGTCAATTGTGTCCTGCACCCATAATGCCCAAGTGTCCAGAGCAATTCTGAAAGCAGCAGGAATAGGCATTCCAAGCTTCACTGAATTCCCAACCTGAAAATAGCAGCCCCTGTCCAGAACACAATTTACTTACATGTGAAAGTTGTGCAGATCATACCTGGAGATGGAAATAATATTAAGATGAAAGCCCATTTTCAATCTATAACAGGTCTATCAGTTGCTTATATTACATGCATATAAAGAAAGACAGCAGCTCCAAGAAGAAGACATGGAAATATTCAAGCTGAGACATGATATCCATAAACTTGGATTACACAAGCCCTTATCACTACTACAAGGATGATCTAGCAATCCAGTGTCCATCAAAATTGTGATGCCAGATATGTTAAATGTTAGACTACAATGCTCTTACCATTTTAGTGAAGGAATGAAGTTACTTTAGATGCATGGGAAAAGGGTTTTTTTTTTTTTTTTTTAAAGTAAATAAATGAAGTTACTTAGGATGCATGGGAAAAGGTTTTTGGTAACATTTGCCAGAGAAGGAGTGGCCTAACAGCCACTTCTCTAGAATGCCATTCAAAGATGAAGGGTTAACCTTGTCGTGTAACCTTTAATGAAAATAATATTCATGGGCATAATACTACAAAACTTGATGGCATACAATAATTAGTAGGCAGTCCTTGTGTATAAATTCATGAATCCTTGAGTATTCTGTGATGGAGATTAGCATTAACAATAATTTGTTGATAAAGTTTCAGCAGTAAGAGTAATACATCTGATTTTCAATATCAAGTCCAGCCAGAAATATGGATTTCGTATGGAATAGCAACAAGGATTTCCCACTTCTGTTTTGAAGCTGGCCAGTGAACTTTACATTTTGTAGGGAGAAGTAATAAAAAATGCCTAAAATTGTTGCACCACGTGGCATGCAAATGCATGTTAATTTTCAAATTGCAATTCAAACAAATTACCCTGAAAAAAATAGTTTATGTCAATTAACTGCGGTTCTATATCAGATTAGCTGTTATAGCTGAATAGATAATATGCTTTTACTAATAAAAAACTCCAGATCTTCCAATGAATACAATTTCATTTTCCAATCCAGAGCTGTAATACAAAGCTTTTTGTTTTTGGGACCACATTGCCAAGGACTTAACTGATATCTATTTAAACCAACAACCAAAAATAAATAGTAATGGCTCCTTATATTTACGAACTAGTTTTCTCTGTTTGAACCATACTCAAATAATGGAAATGATTAAGCTCTAAAAGTTTCCTTACAAGGTAAGGATGTGGCAGCAAAAGATGGTCTACAACACAACAGGGGAAATACAGTTCCATGATATCAAACCTAGAATGGACAATTTCAGCAATATAATGAAAATGTCACCGTTAAAGTGTGATCATTTATAGGAAGGTTCTCTTTGTTCAAAAAAACTTCTTATAGCAATCACTTTGGTTTTATTATAAATTTAAGTAACTTTGTTCACTACTTAGAACAACTGATTTGAGACAGTCTTATCAGAACACAGATTCAAGAAAGGCCAGTACATAACAGCATAGAAGTTGCTGCAACCCAATACAGCATCAAATAATGTGCCTTCAGACTCACTATCAGAAATTGTTGATAAGATTTGCATCTAATGGCCGTTAAGTTTCACAAATATGTACAGTATCTATTAAGGGTAGCAGAAATGTAAATAATGAAATTATAGTTGAAAGCATTTAAGAAAAAATCCATGTAAAGCATGTTTCACTTTAAATTTAGGTAATTACACGAAAACATGCTCAAATATAGACTGCAAGAAAAGCGGGTCTCTTTGCAGCTCTTCGTTCATTAGATGCAATTTACACACAAACACAGTATATAAGAGAGTACAAGAAAAAGAATAAGTTCATGTTTTAGGTCAGCTCGGAAAAGGCTTCCTTAATTACAATAGCTAGGCTTTACTAATTCAAAGAAGGAGAGAAACTAAGGAAACAATACCTATGATGCGCAACAAAACTGAAGACAAAAATGCAATAAGCATAAATGTAGTAGGATCTCTAACATTTGGAATCTAACAACGCTCTTGACTACATAAAAATGAAAAGTTCCGTCAGACTTCCAGGAAGTGTAGCATTCACCTTCAATATGCCATGTAATTTTGGAGAGATTACAGATACACGATTCAATTATAAATAACACAAAGTAGTGAACTCAAACAAATAATGTCTACAATGAAGAGAAAAAAAAATGAATGTAAGCTGCAATTAAATTGGGCTCCTACGGTCCATTAAAATGATTCACAATATTCTAAGCTAATTGTGTATAGTACACAATTACAATACAAAATAACAAAAAATGCAAATGGAAATTTACATAGGATAACTTACATTTCAAAAAGCTTCCCAGGCACCCACCATTGTCCTGTGTTGAATATGAGAACATCTGCATTAACCCATTTACTGCTAATATCATCCATTTTGTCCAATCTAAGTGTTGACCTAACCCTCTTTGGTGCATGTCTAGGCATCCAATGATGTTGCACCAAGAAAACCGACCGAAAGAACTCAATTGTGAAATTAAAGGATCCGAACCGAACACTTAGAAACCTAATTCGTTTTGTTATCTTATTCCCATTTACTTCGTAAACACTTTTCTTGTCCTCTACCCCAGTCATGAGCAAACATATCAATGATTCCCACTGTGTTCTACTCATAGAATCACCAACAAACACAACCCTTTTATTTTGAAATCTTTTCAAAATATCATGTGCATTGAACCTTGGAATATCACAGTTCTCGGGTTTCCACCTCCATTTAAGATAATTTTCATCTTTCCTTCCATTTCCCAAGCAATTAAATCCTTGTTCTGCAAAAGGGCATTCTGAAGCATTATATAAAGGGTAACCATCATCCACTACCCAATTTCCATCAAAAACATTGCAATACCCTATTGAATCATTAGAACTTGATATTCCAAACCCCTGAAAGGCTTGAGTGAGGCTTGGGAGCACATAAATGTAACCACCTCCAATGGCTATAAGAAATGAAAGTGAAGAGCCAATCACTACAAGTACCATACACCAATGTGAAATTAAGCTTGACCTATTTACTCTTGGATTTCCAAAACTCAAAGATCTTGGGCTTTCAACACTTAACACCTTCTGGTTGAATGACTTACTCCTGTTGAAAGTAGTCATTATCCAAATCAACCATGCTGCCAAGAGTCGCTAACACAATTGTCATATTAAAAATATTGCTCTGTTCACACATTCCCAGGAATATGAATTTACATTATCAAGAACCTGAAAGCAGGTATGAGCCAATCCAAGAACCATCAACCTATACATTATCGTATAGAAATCAGTTTAAAGTTGACCCCAAGATCAACACCAAGCAATCAATTTCTTTCACAATATAGCAAACGAGTCGCAAATGCAAGTTAAAAGAATAAAAGAGACTACAAAACTAACTCAATTCAAGAACTGAAAGATCCAAAGTTCAGGACCACCTTTTGATAACAACCCTTAAAAAAGAATTGAAAGAGCAACCAAATGAGGAACTTTCTAACCTCAACAACAATAAACCCGGATGCGAAATCTAATCATTTGATGAATCATGAAAGAACTGATAACGTAAACGTAAGGATGCTGCAACTAGTAGCTTGCCGGCTTATAAAGTCCGATAAAAGCAATAAAGTCACCATTAATTTCATTAAGCATTGCGAGCAGAACAAAAAATTGGGAGAAATTAGAAACAAAAGCCGATTCTGAAGCTGAAGAGATCGGAGAGGTGGTTGGGGGGAGAGAGAAATGAAACAGAGCACGTTAAAAATAAAACAGGAAGAAGCCAGAATGCTATATAAGGTGAAAGGGTAAAACTGGACCCTCAGTTACAAAGTTAATATTGGATTTTTTTTCTTTTTTAAAAGAAATTTTTTCTTTTAAAATTAAATTATACTGATCCTTAATTTAAAATATTTTTACAATTAATTTTTTTAAGTTAAATAAATTTTTAATTTTAATGCTTAATTAAAAAATTATTTAAACTAATAAATAAAATTAATAATTTTTAAAATTATATATCACCAAATTATAAAATTTTAAAAATTTTCAAATCCACATATTAATTTTTAACTTTTTTAAAATTTTTTAAACTTAAATTTACTTAAAAATTTTCATAAATCTAAAATTTTTTAAAACTTTTATTGTTAAGTGATGTAAATTTTAAAATTTTTTTGTCAATTTTAATGATTAATAAATTTTTGTTAGTCAACCATTAAAATTAAATTAATGTTGAACTATTAAAATTAAAATTATGTATAGAGTCGATAATTTTCAGATGTATATTTTTTGATTTTAAAATTTGTAAATCTAAAAAAAATTTAAAAATTAAAAAAAAAAGCCAAAATTTTTAAAATTGTTTCTAAAAATTATTATATAAAGTTAAAAAATTTTAAAAAGTCATAATTAGGTTATGCATATATTTTTAAAAAAAGTATCAATTTTATTTATTATTCTAAATAATTTCTCATTTGTTAACCATTAATTTTAAATTTTTATTTAATTTATAGAATTTAATTGTAAAAAATTTTTAAAATAAGTTCTAATATAATCTAATTTAAAAAAAAAGTTCTATTAGGAAAAAATAATAATATCCAATGTTAACTCCAACGCATAGTTGTGCTTTGGCCTCCTATATAATTAATATTCAGGTTTTTAGATTTGGTGATCAAGCTCCCCATTTTTTTCCAAATAATCTTCTATTTATTATTATTTTTTTTAAGAAAAAAAGTTCTTTTTTCTTATTTGGCCTTTGAGAAAGGACAAATGATAAAAATGCATTCTTGGTGTTTGTCAAAATAAAATAAAATTGTTTTAAGAATATGAATATATTTATAAAACAAAAAAATTTTATTGATCATTTTCAATTTTTGCATCGTTTCTCATTTCTGTCATTCCATTTGTTGTATAAAACTCCTTGACTACTAATTTTTACTAGTTCGTACGGTTGTGATTTATTTTTTTTATAAAATTTTAATGAATATTTCAATATTTTAAAATAATAATAAATTAATTGTAAAAACACACACACACACACATATATATATATATATATATATATGATAAGTTTACATAAATAAAAAATATTATTATAAAATTAAAACTAAAAAATAAAGATGAAATAAACATTTAAACATATTTGAAACATTTAACCTCTAACTGAATTCAATTGGAGTACATAACAAAAAAATTGAAAACTTCAT
>CATIWK010643494.1:0-13473 GCA_949634005.1 Mallotus japonicus | reverse complement strand
ATTAGTGTTAAAATGTATTTTTATGAATTTTTGGAATTTTGTAGGTAATAATTTTAATTATAGATATTAATATGTTTTGGTTAATTTTTAAGTAATTGATGATTTAATTGCATTTAGTGTTAAGAATATATTTTTATGAATTAAATTCTATTATTAGCTAATTGATATTAATTTTCGAAAATTAGTAAAATAATAATCTTATTTATTTTTTTTAAGTTTAAATTAGTTATTTGATAATTTTATCATATATTCAAGTGATTTAATTAATTATTTGCAAATACTGATAATTTAATAGATTATCGGTAATTAAACGCTATTTAATTACTAAATTCCGAAAAATGGATTTTTAATATAATTTAAGTATTTATGTAGTATTTATTATTATTTTTTATTATTGTGTTGTGTGAAAGCTCGATTGGGCATTTTGAGTAGTTCGGGACCCAACCCGAGCAGTTGAGTTTTTGTGATATTTGAAGTGTGTTTTCCGTGCAGGATCAACTCTACTTCGGTAGAGGGATGTCCGTTTTACAAAGGAGATTCTGCCGAATTTTCGGTAGAATTCTCATAAAGCGTGACATCGGGTCGATCCTAAATTCTGAGTTTTTATCGGGTCGTGTTATAGATTGTGTCGTTCTGTAGAAATTCTAGAAATATTCAATTAAGAATATTTTTCTGATAATATTATTATTATCATTTTCTTAGCTGTACCGCGAGCTAGGCCGACCGGACCAGGCCAGCCGAACCGAAATAGAGGAATGTAGTAGTACAGTGAGTTATTGTTATATATATGCATTGCATGTAGAATAAATATATTGAGCATCCATATTTTGAATAATGTGCATTTAAGTATGAATTACTTTATTGAATGTTTATATTTATGTTTTATATATATTTGGTATATTGCAAAAAAAAAAAATGAATGCTGCTATGTTTTAAATATGCTATGTGCATTAAATGTTAATTGCTGTTATTATTATATATATGTGTGCATTCATATATATATATATCATTGTGAATATTTATTGTGAATAATGGATGTTGTCATGTTTTAACATGAATTTCATTATATTATTTATTTATTCTGAATAAAATGTTTTTGAGGATAGTAGTAGAACGGGCTACCTAGCGGGCTGTCCTAGAACTGTTGCGCAACAGTAGGCTAGATACTAAGATTTGATAAGTATTAATTGATGTGAGATATGATAAAATGAATTGATTATTGAGATTTGTGGATAGAGAGGGGTATGGCTGCGGGAGCTCGGTTGACTTAGTGTCTCGGGGCCAGTCATACCAGTAGCCAGACTGCGGGAGCTCAGTTGACTTAGTGTCTCGGGGCCAGTCATGGCGGTAGTGATACTGCAGGAGCTCGGTCGACTTAGTGTCTCGGGGCCAGTATACTACCAAATTTGATAAGAGAAATATTTTTAGATTTAAAAGAGCCTATTGGCTAGTGAGATACAGTGATTGAGGTTACTGATATTATTAGGGTTCTACTCCGATCCTCCACCCAAAACTTTATGCATTTATTTGTTTATCATAAATTGTGATTTCGAGCATCTGTGTGAACTGCATGTGAGAATTAAATGAATATAAATATATAATTATGATTATATTGATGCTTGAATGTCTGTGTCATTAGGGATGCATGTATATATATAATAATCATTCACTCAGTGAGGTCTGACCCACCTTAATTATTTTTTACAGGATCCTCTAGTTCAGACCTACGTATTAGTACACTTCGCCGGATTCTTTCCTCCCCGGTTGACATGTGTAAATATTAAACTATTATATTTATTGTATTTCGATAGACGCTGCAGTAGTATTACTTTTGGTTGTAGTATTTGTTTTCGTATCAGACTGAGTTTTTGTACTTAGTCTTTTATTATATTATGACATAAGATTTCCTTTATATTAATTAAAGTTTTAATTCAGAGGTATTTTTGTGTTATGTTTGTATGAGTTTTTATTTTAAAGGCTTGCTACGGGTTCTGGTTTTATATAAATTCCTATTCCCTAGCGCCGGTCATGACTCCCCGGTTTGGGTCGTGACAACTCGACATATATATATAAATTGGTCAAGAACATAGGGATGAGGTGAATTTAGGAAGCTATTCTAGGTTTGTGTATGGAGTACCTTTCTTGAACAATTTTCTGAGAATTTACAAGAGATTGGTGATTTGAGCAAAAAAGCTGCATAAGATTTATTGAAATATCCCCCACACAACTGGTGTAGGGCATTTTTTAGTAGAAGAAGTTAATCTTGGATGGTTGATAGCAACATTGTTGAATGCTTTAATTCATTGATTAAACAAGCAAGATCCAAACTAATAGTACAAATGCTGAAGACATCAGACTTCAAGCAATAAGAAAAATTACTGAGAAGAAGAATTCTACAAAGAAGTGGGCTAATGACTGGAGTCCAACTAGCATGGCATTATTTTATGAAACTAAAGAAGATTTGTAGGTACATTCATGGTTTTTAATGAAGATGACAAACTTGAGATTGTTGAGGGTAATGATAAGCATATTATGCTTATGAAGAGGAAATTATGCACTTGCAGGACATGAGAACTCATTGGTATCTCATGTGCCCATGCAATACGTGCTATGTACTACTTGAAGATGAATCCGCTGTCATATATTTCAAATTGGTACCATAAATCCAGATACCTTGCAGCCTATCAGTTTCCTCTGTTGCTTGTACCAAGAAAGCTATTTATGAAATGTGCAAATTATAAAGCCATTGAACCATCACCTGTGAAACCCTTACTTTGTAGACCAAGGGAAAAGAGAATTAGTTCTGCATATGAGGAAATTCCTTCATCAATCAAGTTATTTAAGAGTGGAATTCCATAAAAATATGGCTTTTATAAACAACAAGAGCATAATAGGTCTAAATGCCCTAATAAGGAATCAAATGTGAGTGTATTTATCCATTATATATAATTTTCTTTTTTCTTAAATATGCATTAATTATTTTCATTTTGTTTTTAGGCACAACAAGGAGACACTAGTGCAACCAAACACCTAATTCCACTAGACTTTCAAGATAAAGTGTCTCAAGTGGTAGTAGAGGGCAAGGCCCAAATAGACATATTTGTTATGTATATCTAAACATCGGAGAAATTACATTGAATGTAAGTTTAGGTAGCCTATAAGTACATGTATTGTTTAGTTGTTTTTAATTTGCTGTTTATTTACATGTGGTATGATGGACCTATTTATGAAATGTGTTAAAGGTTGATTCATGTGTTCTTTAAACCTGGAATGGTAGCCTGGATTGGTGACTGAACAAGTGCTTATACCCGGTGATAAAAATTTCAATAGACACTATGTTGATCTTGAAAGAAGGTTTCCAATTCCATGTGAGAAAGATCTTAGGTAGAGAAGGAGGAAAATTCAAAGCCCAATCAATAGATCACATCCTACAAGGACCATCAAATTTACAGAAGATAGAAGCGAAGTTATATATGCTACTGATTTGCCATTTTAACCTCTAGGAAAGCAGTGGAGAGGATAATCTGACATACTTCATCAGAATTACATCACGAAAGGGAGCAATAAATAGGACAACAGAAGAATAAGGGAAAGTTTCAAGTCAATTAACTACTTTTCATGATGTGTTGTTATGTTTTTTTTGGCAGCATATGAAGAAAGGAAAGAACATGTGTTTTGGATTATTTTTTAGGCACATTTGGACCAATTAATATGTTAATTATATTTGTATATTCACAAAAAGTTCTAGAGGAACTTAACTTTATCAGTATTGAACCAAGTTCCATAGGAACTTATTATTATATTTTTTTGCAAAAAATTGAACAAGTTAATGGGATAAATGCTATCACTGTTATCAATGTTATTTGTTATTATTGGTAAGTTCAATTTAGCTATTTTTTGAGTATGTTATTCCTGGATTAGTAAAGTGTATTACTTATAGTCACTATTATTTTATCCTCGATTTGTAAATGCATCAACATAATTTTTGTTTTTGCAATTTCTTTAACATATTTCAAGCACAAGTTAAACACTTTAAAGTCATTCAAATGAATTGCCAATAAAAATAGTACATTAACTACTTTGGCCGCAAAGGCATTACACCTAATCTATCTTACATAAAAAAACACCTAACATAATAGCAGTAACATACATGTTGCTCACACACAGACCATATAATCTATCATTTTAATGAAATACTGCAATATACAACAACAAAAGCCAAGGCATTATAGCAGTAATACATGTTGCAAACAACTTCTTTTTTGCACTATTAACCTCTCCAACCTTTTTTGAGTTCCCTTAGCTTTGACTATAAATCAACAACATTAGCATTAAAGTTGGACCTTGCCCTGTAATTGAACTCCATTTTTTCTGCCAACAACATCTTTCTTTCCTCATTTAGCTCATTTAACAAAATTTTAGCCCTTTCATTCATAAGTCCATCATACCACTCAAAATACCCACAACTAACCTTTTGATTTTAGTCTATCTGCATAAATCATAAACACAACATCTTACTAACCATTTTTTATGAAAATTATTTTCAAAAAAATCATTAAGCAAAATATTTTACAAATAATTACGACAACTAAAGAATCTCTTTCCTGGGTTCTCATCTATCCATGATGTCTTTATTGGGGCTTTCAGTCTATGCCCTCTGATGATGCAATCACAATACTTGACAGGTCCCTCATAATTATAATCAGATAGTCTATTGTTGCTTGTTAGTGATGTTGTTGACGAAGAAGAAGATGCCCCCATCATTGCCTCTGTTTGGTTCTCTTCAATTTTACAATTTTTGTAAATTGGCGATTTAGGTTTAACTTTGAGAAGAAAAAATAAAAAGAAGAAGTCGATGAATTTAGGAAGAATCCATTGTTATATAATAGGAAGATCACTAAGAAGCGGGTCCCATATGTGCCACACTAGCTATAATAACGGCTAACTTAATAACATTTAAGAATTATGTTAAATGAACTGAATCTGTCAGCATTAAGGTTATAAACGACCCTTGAAAAACATTAGGTTTCAATGTGAGAATCAGGCAAAACATTAGGGTCATATATGGACCTATCCCTTATTTAATGAGCTAGCAAATGAGTTTGGTCATGAGCCTATTCACGAGCCCATTCATGAGCTTTTTTAATGAGTTTGTTCATGAGCCTATTCACGAACTTAAATGAGTTGAGTTTAAGGATGTTTAGGCTCAGCTTATTTAGCTTATGAGTCTCAAAATAATGTTCAAACTCAGCTCATGTAACTTAATAAATGAGCTCGAGCCAGCTTTTAATGAGCTAAACGTCGAGTGGCTCTTCATTTACAACCTTACCAATAGGCCATACATTTATGTGAAAATTAAAAATTTGGGACAAAATTGCTACAAATTGAAAATGTTTAGTGTTTATGCAAATATTTATTTGATGTGGCAGTAAGGACCACATCAATAATGTCATCTAGGAGCCACATCAACACATTCACACCCAAATTGACTAATATCAATTTTAGACTATAATTGCTACTAATATGTAAATTTTAGATATTTTTGTCAAAATTTTAAAGGTTGGCTAAAATAATAAGTAAAAATTGAATTATTTTAGATCAATAAAAAAAAGGGGAAGTACAATTTTCTACCCTGTGGTTTGAGGTTTTGACATAGATAGTTCTGTGTTATTTTTTGTGACACTTTACTACCCTGAGTTTATGTTCGTTAACATATCAAGGAAAAAGTCAATAACGCTGTTAGACCTTCTGACGTGGCATGCTGATGTGGATTCCAGTGTGTTGACGTGGCTTCCAGCCCCAAACAAAAAAAAAGGAAAAGTACAATTTTGTACCCTGTGGTTTGAGGTTTTGACACATATGGTCCTATGTTATTTTTTTTGTAACAATTTACTACCCTGAGTGTATGTCCGTTAACACATAAAGAAAAAATTCAGTAACGTCGTTACACCTGCTGACGTGGCTTCTAGTGTGCTGTTATGGCTTCCAGCATATGGTTTTTGTAAAAAAAAATTAATTAATTTTTTTTTTTGGGAACAACGTGGCTCAAAGAGTGGGGAGGAGGAGAGGTTTATAAGAAAATCTTCAAATGAAATGGATTTTTTTGTTCTTTTGTTTCAATTTTGGGGTTTTGAATGAGTTTGGTGTCTAAATTTCAATTTAGGGATATATTCCTCTTCTCTTGATTTGCTTTTTTTCTTCCGGTTAACCACTTGCTGCCGAATCTCCACCACAGGCCATCGCCATAACCACCGCCGGAAGCTGCTGCTGAGTCCTCGCCGTCATCTTCGCCGGCCAAAGCTTCCCCACTGCCAACCGTCCGTTTCCTGAAGGAGCTTAGTGCACAAGAGATAATGAGGCTGCTGCGAAGGAGTTCGCTTGGGATAATTTCTTTGGTTGAGGTAGAAATTTGGGACCATTGCTTTGGCCCACGCAGGACGCCATGTTAGCTCTTGTAACAGCGTTACTGAATTTTTCGTAATTTGTTAATGGAGAAATTTTTAGGGTAGTAAAATGTCACAAAAAAAAAAACACAGGACCATCTTTGTCAAAACGTGAAACCACAGGGTAGAAAATTGTACTTTTCCCTTTTTTTTACTTAAGCCACACTAGACATCACGTTAGGAGGCCACGTCAGCTCTTGTAACGGCGTTACTAAATTTTCCGTAATTTGTTAATGAACAGAAATTCAGGGTAGTAAAATGTTACAAAAAAAAAAACACAGGACCATCTTTGTAAAAACGTGAAACCACAGGGTAGAAAATTGTACTTTCCTAAATATATATATATATATATATATATATATATATATATATATATATATGGGATAAAGTTCATTTTTGCCCCTAATGTTTTTACCGAGGCTCAAATAAGCCCCTGATTGAATTTTAGGTACAAAAAAACTAGGGTTTTTTTTTTTATTTTTGAGCTTTTTAAGCCCCTCTCTAACAGAAGCCAAACTTACAATCCCAAACTCCCGTCAACTCCTCTCTATATGGACCTCACATCCCCCAACTCCTCTCTATATGGGTCCACCTCAGCACTGCTTGAAGACTCTTTCTTAAATCCACTTCTTCTCCTCCTCCTCACCCTCCATCATCCCCACAATGCTTGAATTGAGGCAACTAAATGACTAAGTCCATGCGCATAGCACCAAAACAAGACTGAAGCAGCTGAATAGCACACAAGCTATCTGTTTCCAAAATTACCTTTCAGAACCCCAAATCCCAAGCCAACATTAAGCCATCCCAGATTCTCGATAATTCTGTCGCACCAATCATTACAGTGAACCTCGACACCCAGTTGCTAGACGAGTCCCTCACCACACCACTTGCAGTAGCTAACTGTGCCCCATTATCAAAGGCCCCGTCGGTGTTAACCTTTACCCAACTGTCAGGGGGTGGCTTCCAACTCACAGAGTGTTGCATCTTCAGCTTACTAGAAGCGGAAAACTGCCTAAATCTCCACATCACAGCACCAATCTCTCAGGCTCGAGCAATAATATCCACCACTTTATGCTCTGACCAGTGCACAAATTGCGGAATGAAATAATATCCATGAGTAATATACATATTTCATATAGTAACATAACAAGCTATATGCACAAATGGAAGAAAAAGTTTCAAAACAGAAAAGAACGAGATCAGGGAAATTCAGAAATAAACATGACGAAGATAATCAAATATTGCTTTTGCTCAAGTTCTATTTTGTGCTCTAATTTGAAAGAAGAAAAAAAAAAACAGAGGTTTATTTGAAAAGAAGAACTGACCAATGCCTGCTGGGAAGTGGCCTCGAATTTGTAGTCAAAATCAAAGTGTTTGCTTTGTCTACGAGACATCAAAATGGTTCTAAATTTGCTTCGTCTACGAGACATCGAAATGGTTCCAATTGAGCTCCTAATTTTAACATTAAAGCGTTTGCAGTATCCAGCGAAAGCGATTCTTGTAATTGGTATGAATTGATGGTATAATGGGTGCATTTTGCATTATTCGGACCAACCAATCTATTCCATTATAAAGGACGATCCTATGACCATGCTAGCAAAGCACTGTAAGCTACAACATCTGGTTGAGACAGCTTATCAAACACCTTGTGAGCATCTTTTACCCTGTTGCATTTAAGATACATGGTGTTATTATGTGCTTGCTGCTTCTAGTGGTGCAGCTCGGTTCTCATGAGCCAACAAAGGCTGCTACTACTATTCAGGATTACCCGTCTCTGATGAGCCTAATCACGCTTTAGCACAACCATTAATGCACTGAAGAGGGCGTGATAAATTCAGGTGCGATTTGAAGTAGGTAAAGCTCTAAAGCTCTGTAAGAGACACGCTTTGAGAAACCCAGATGGAGAAGACAACAAAGTGGCGGCAACATGAAGCTAATGAAGTGGGTAATCACATGAAGAATAATATTTATTCTGATGGATGGATCTATTGGAATAAGAAGAAGAAGAATGAAGAGTTTGTTTGAGGGACGGAGATAGATGAGGGCAAAGGGACAAAATGGCTGGCTGATGTGGGGTCCAACTACCACATCACTTGCCTTTGTGACGGAGTTAGAATTTCAAGTTTGGCTTTTGTTAGAGAGGGGCTTAAAAAACGAAAAACCCTAGTTTTTTTGTACCTAAAATTCGATCAGGGGCTTATTTGAGCCTCGGTAAAAATATTAGGGGCAAAAATGAACCTTATCCCTATATATATATATATATATATATATATATATATATATATATATATATATTTATTTATTTATTTATTTTCGGCAAAGTGTAAGACTTATCTGCCCTCCCTTAAACATTAGGGGCAACAATGCAATATGACCTATAAAAATGAAAAATAAGTAAAAAAAAAAAAGGGACAAGGCAGCAGTGTGGTCGGAGTGTATAGGTGCGGCGGAAGCAAAGGCAAAGCTATGGAAGGGATAGATGATCTGGAAGGAGAAGATTTTTCAAGAAGAATGAGAATCCATGTGGGAGGATTGGGAGAGAGCGTAACCAAAGATGATATTTCGAATTTGTTCTCAAAAGTTGGATTTGGATTTGATTCAGTTGACATCATCAAAACCAAAGGCCGCTGCTTTGCCTACATCGACTTCGTACCCTCTTCGTCCAATTCCCTTCCTAAGCTCTTTACCACTGTACTGTACTCTTCTTCTCCTCCTCCTTTGTATATCATATTCTTTTTCTCATTCAATTCCATTGATGGGTCATTTTTTCTTTTTTCATGATGAATTTTTTTTTCATTTTCTATCTATGGCTGCTTTTGTACTGTACTGTATATTGATTTTGCCATTGTTGCTTGTGTTTACTTATTTCTGTGATAGAACATCATGTCCATACCAATGAAAATTCTAATTCTTTATTTGATTATGTTGTGGGTCTCATTTCACATACTACAAAAACCCTTTCCCTTTCTCTAGTTAAGGATATGTTTCACGCCGCTAATAAATAAGAATGCCTCTATTAAGCAGTACAATGGTTGCGTTTGGAAAGGTGGGAAGCTGAGACTTGAGAAGGCAAAAGAACATTTTCTTGATCGCTTGCAACGGGAATGGTCGGAGGATGCTCAGCTTGCCAGTAGTACATGTAGTGGTGATGTCAATGTTGGTGCAGATAAGAGGCCGGAGTCTTTGGAAAAGCCAAAGAAAGATCTCAGTTTTGATAAGAAGCAACTGCATATTTACTTCCCAAGATTAGGAAAGGTGATCTTTGGTTTGATGAAATATATTTCTTCTTTTTATTCTTTCATTTTGTGCTTATGCATAAGTTTCTTTGCAGCTTAAGTCGATACCATTCAGCGGAACTGGCAAGCACAAATACAGTTTTAGACGCGTTGAAGTTCCTTCACTTCCTACGCTTTTCTGTGATTGTGAAGAGCATTCTGGTTCGCTTTATGCTGCTAAAGAGATACAGAGTCATGTGCGTGAGGAACAATGTGGTGGGATGAATCAGGGAGAAATTGATATGATGAATTCTGTGATGAGTAGGCTCTTTGAGATGGAAAATGTTCCAGGTGCTTCACATAGTGAAATTGAGCTGCCCAAGGTGGAAGATCATTCCATAAAACCCACTGATGATCTGCAACTTGATGAGAGTGAAGGATGCTACTCTACTGAAGATGAAGATGACCTTATAATTAATGTGGTGAGCCAAAGGAAGCAAACAGCCTTCACTGACCAGGTATAGAGCTTAGTCCTTGATTATGGAGTTCAATTTTTTGCTTGGCACCTGCATTCCATATATTTTTTTCCCAAGTATGAGTCTTAACTCTGTTTGCGTTCTCAAATTCCAAGGAGCCAAACTTAAATAAAAGGAAAGCTTCTGATGACAGACCAACTCAAGAAGTGCTCAAAAAGCAGTCAAGAAACAACGAAGAAAATAATACAAGTAAATATGTATCTGCCATTTCTCGAAGTAAGGGGAGCTTGCAAGCTCCTTCAAGTGGGCCAGGGGCGCACTCTGGAGCTCAACTTATTAAATCACAATCAAGTGTCAAACAATCAGCTTCTGGCACTTCATGGTCACAGAAATCTTCATGGAGAGAACTTGTGGGGGATAGGAGCAATAGTGCAATCAGTCTCTCCGACACATTGCCTGGCTCTTCTTCCAGTAAGGCAGAGCAAACTAAATCCGATGCCATACAAAAATCCAATGAAAGGAAAGGTGAAAAATTATTGAAACATGAAAATCAGAGGTGTCATTCAGAAGAATCAGAAGTGGAAGGGCTTGCAGAAGCTCAGCCTACTGAGTTGGATTTTGCTTCAGATAAGGCAGGCAGAGGTTCTACGTGGCTCCATAAAGCTTCATGGATACAATTAATTGCCAGTAGTAACAGCAGTTCGTTCAGCATTGCCCAAATCTTGCCAGGTGTTACTTTTGAAAAGCAAGAACCCGTAAAATCTGATGGTGGTATAATTACTGATTCTAGAGATTGCAAACATGATGATAATGTTGAAACAGGTAAAAGTGAATCTCTTGTAGATGGTACGAGCAATATTGGGATTCAAAGGGATGGTGGTGTTAAAGGAACTCCAGAATCTAGCCAGCTCATTGGTACGGACAGTATTAAAACTTCATTTCTTACTAGGAACAAAAACAATTCAGCAACTAAGCAGAAAGGTTGTGGAGTTGCAACTGGTGAGACTCGCCCATTTATGAGGACCGAGGAATCAGTTAAAGAGTGGGTAAACATTAGAGCAGCTCTGAGTGGATCACGCAAGAGAACAAACAGGGGGAAATAGTAGCATGGAGCATTCTACTAAGTCCGGGTTGGCCTCTTATTGTTGTTATTTTTATATTTTGGTAGCAAACACAGACATTGAATAGAGCCAAGTATTGCTGGCTCGTACACATAATCTGGCAATAGTAAAGAAAGATAGTGATGATTATCGATATATATTCTACTATTGTGGCTGTAGCGGCAATCTTTGACGTGCAAGAACTGCATAGGCAGCATAGATTGTGAGCGTCTGCAGTTGTTGAATTCATAAGTTTTCAACTAGTCTATCAGAAGATTAATTCCTAACATTGTACTTTGAATCAGGAGGATATTCTTTTTTGTTTCAAGTATATCTGCCCATTTCAATTTCGTTAACTTTTTTTAGAAGTATAAAATCGTATTTCATTGTCTTGAGTTGTGCATTTTGCAAATCATGGATGTGATCGAACCATGGGCATGGTGAATTGTCCAAATACCAAATGTAATGTAACTAGCAGAAACTTCCAGCTTCGTGGCACGAATAGTTATATTTTTCTCTACATGTGATTTTTAACTCTCTTTCTTTCTTTTTCTTTTTTTTCTTCTGTTAACTTGTATTGATTGAAAACCTATTTGATTGGGATTTGACATGCTGCTTCATTAGTTCAAGTTCATGCATCAGCCTTCTCTTTTTGAATCTGGCTGGAATACACAGGGAATTATGATGTACTGCAGCCATCAACCGACCTCACACTATCACTAGAAGACCCTTCCCACCTGTAAAATAGACTGGTAAATAAAAGTTACACAAAAACAAAGGTTTTCCAGTCCTCTCAGCTATTTCTGCTCTTTGTAGAAAGCTACTCGTTTCTCTCCACTGTCAACTGGCTAGACTGTTTGTCAATGGAACCACCTCTTTAATTACTTATGTCTAAGACTAAGAGCCTTTTATGACATACTGACTTGGATTTGCTAACGTTATGGTTGGATGGTCGAGTCAATCTAGCATCCACAGCCATTGGCGGGGCAAGGGCATGATAGCATATGAGGAGAGGAGTCTAGCATCCACAGCCATTGGCGGGGGGCACGGGCATCATAGCATATGAGGAGAGGAGTCGGGCATCAGATTTCAACGAGGAACGGAGGAGGAATGACGCTTTGTCTTATTTTTTTGGTCAATAGTACGAGGGGGAAGGGGGGGGTGAAATCAATCCCGGGTGGGATAATATGCCTGTGGCGGCATTGGCTAAAAAGCCAAGCCAAACTATGCGGGCAGCTGCAACTCTTTTTGTGACTACATAAAACAATATTTCCAAAAAGAAAAATAAATTTGGAGAATGGCTGTCATAGATGCTTATCTGCGATTTCGAGCATCAAATTGAATAGTTATTGACATGACATCAGAAACTCTTTAACTCGCATGTCATTGTCATTGCAAGAATTTGATGCAGTAGAGTTTTCTTTTTAATTACTAAATAAAATAAAAAAGAGGGAAAAAAAAAAAGATTTATCATTGTTTAGAGAAGATGACTTATTTTCTACTAAGCCAGAAGACATTTTATCTAAAATGCAGAAAGTTACAAGCATATCACTATAAGCAGTTAGTTATGTCAACCAACTGTAAGCACATAAGCATTTTGAATTTAATTAACAGAACAAACTGTGACAATTATTATTTCCCAAAAGAAAAACAAAAGAGAGACTATTAGAAGAAAGCTGATGAAAAACGAAAAAGAATCATAAGGAAGGCATAGATTTCCCTTGAAAGATTATCTCATTAATGCAGATTACAAAAGTAGGGTTGCTGGATTAGCTTGGAAGCTGAAGCGACTATATATGCCAATGTGATAACTGACAAGTATCTAATTACATCTGATTTCTAAAGTTTTATCTAACAGATTATGGAGATGGTTACCTCTATTAATTCTTCCTCAGCAAACGGGTTTTGTTAGTGGAAGGAATATACAGGAGAAAATCATAATTAATCATGAACTAGTTCATGCTCTTAGAACTAGATTCAAAGGGAAAGAAGTTTTTTTGCTTTGAAACTCGATATGGAGAAGGCTTATGATCGTGTCAGTTGGGATGCATTGCAACAAATTTTACACCAGCTTGGTTTTCATGATAGATGGATTAATTTAATTATGTGTTGTGTGGAGTCGGTTGAGTTTAATATTTCCATTAATGGTTCCTTGTCTAATACCTTTAAGCCACAAAGAGGTATTAGACAAGGAGACCCCATCTCACCCTATTTATTCATTTTAGTTGCAAATTATCTT
>CATIWK010642998.1:0-10409 GCA_949634005.1 Mallotus japonicus | reverse complement strand
CTGCCTAAATTAAGTAATTAGAGTTTGATCCATATGCATATTGGCCCCTTGATCGCAAGATGATGAGCCGTGGACCAGAGCATCATGCAGCTGCTAGGAGGGGTATGGCAAGCGTGGTGAAAATGACCAAGAAGCTTGAGCGCATGCAGGTGACGGCTGTCTAATTAATAAACATGAGCGCAGGAGTTAGCTCCACTACAGGTTTCGATTTATAAATTTTTTGTTTGTTCGATTATTTATGCAAAGCTGCTGACTTTGGTTCCTTTGTATTGAGGGTGTATTATGTTTGTATACATAACAATACCGAGTGTTAGTTTTGGTTTGATCTGATAAGACTAGTTGGGTAGGGTGATAGATGGTAAATCAGTTCTGATTTTGGGTAAGCTCCCTGCTCATATTGCTGAGGGTCTATGTCTTAAAGAAGCTCTTAGTTGGATTTACACGCAGGGGTATACTGATGTGGTGGTGGAATTAGACTCCAAGGTTATGGTTAATGCTGTGAATGGTTTTTGTTCAGATATCTCAGAATTTGGCTTATTCAAATATCTCAGAATTCTTGCAAGAAGTTACAAGCACAATGTCACTCTGTTTCTGTTGGTTTTAACTCTTTGGCAAGCGAATGCAGTTACTAACGCAACAGCTAGGGCAATGCGTTCTTACTTTTGTCTGTCTCTTGCACAAGAGGTTCTGCTGATGTGGATGTAATGTTTTTCAGATGTGTATTAATATTAATGCAATGGAAAATGATTTAACAGAAGTTATTTTAAAATTAACAAAAGTTAACGTGAGGATGCCAAACTTAGAAAAATAAAAGTTTAGGGACCCAATTAAAGACAAATTTTCATTAAGGACCAACTGAACGAAAGTCGATAAGTTCAGGAACCTAAAGATGGTTTTATCCTTTTTAAAAAGTTGTCTTTTTTTATTCATAAGCGTCTATCAGCAATCAGTGTGTCCTTGACCTATTAATCAAGGCTTTCCACTAAAATCTCTGAGACTCCGATTCGAATCCCAACTCCTCCCTCCATTTTGCCAAAATTACTAATGATAAAAAAAAAAAACATCTATCACCGTCCTTTTTTTTAATATTTTTTGGACACTTTAACTCGTGATGATGTGTAAATGTTGTTCTGACATGGATATAATACTAATTTTTCCCTAAATTTGTTAGTAAAGATTAATTAGCCCAAAATTGATGATATAATATGTAACATATAATTCTAAATTTTTATTCTTATTAATTATTGATTACTAACTTTTTAATATATCATTAAAAAATAAGAATGATTACTACTACTAAAAAAATTATATACATACATATATATATATATATATATATATATATATATATTCAGTTTTGGTACAATTTGAAATAGTTTGATTTGGTTATTAGGCTATTTCCAACCCAAAACTTCAAAATGCATCTGCCCCAACCCATAACTTCATTTTTAACTCTCAAAAAAATATTCTCTGCATATTTCTTATATTCCATACTAATATTATATTATTTATACATTTCACATATTATACCCATATTTTATTCAATACTTACCATATACACATATATATTTATTTATAATAAAATTTAATATATGAATATATTTTAAAAATAACATGCATATTTCTTAAATTGATTGTTAAATTAATGCAAATTTATAGTTGTTAAATTTTTACTATCCAAATATTAATATTAATATTATTTAAGTAAAAAAATTATTTAAGTGACAATATTAATATTATTTAAGTAAAAAAATTAAATCAAAATTTTAATATGATAAATATAATATAAATTTGAACTAAATTGAACAAAGTTATTTAAACTATATTGAAACAAATGTTTAATTTTGGATTGTTATTGAAATTAAAAAAAAAATACAAATGCATTTAGCAAACAGTTTGCTGCAAATATGCAGCAAACTGTTCAAAAGATGTATTTTGGACTTCAAAATGCATTTGTGTTGGATACAAAATGTGTTTCGAATGCAGTGGATTGGAGATGCTCTTAGTTTAAAAATGTATAATCTTGAAACTTATTCATGTAAGATTGTCATCATGGTTTGTTTTGAAAAAAAAAAATTCAAAGTCATTAAAATTGCTTAATTCGAATTTTCAAAATGATTTGGAATCTCGGCGACCGAATGATATGTGATATGTTTTTTTCATGCTGCTGTACTAATGACTACTCATCACTTTAAAGACCAAGGCTTTTGTTTTATTTCTTTTTGATGGAGGTGGCATAGGTGATATGATTAAAAAGAAATTGATATAGGGGAACTTTGCCACTTTTGTAATCTTGTCTAGATCTCGAATCAAATTAGTTAAAGTTTAATGGACTCTAGATATTGGTGGTTTATAAAAAAAAAATTGATATATTGCAATTTCATTCCTACAATATTTTTTAAAATAGTTTTAGCATTTGGTTTCATCTTGCCAGAATTTTTTTTCTGATGTTAGTATTTGGTGTATCTATTGTCTAGAGAACGCCTTGAGCAAGAAGTTGAGGAGATGTTGGGGCATTAATAGAGATCAAATGCATTAGCTACTTGCCTCGGCATGCACAAAATCAGGATTGGCAAATAGATACACTTAAGAGATTTTTTTTTAAAAAAAAAAATTTGCAAAGATATCGGTCGTGAAGTTAGATGGGAAGAAAGTTGTAGGTTCGACCCGCTACACAGAACACTACTTTAATGGATATTCACAACAGACCCTTTAATTTAGAAGGAAAAAAAAAAGATTATTGTTGTTTATTATGAATCTGATCATTTCAAAAATTGTGAGATTCTAGAATCTAAGAAAAATAGTAAATTATTAAATTTGACAGGAAGAAGTATATTCAAAAATGAATATTGCCAGGGAGTAGTATATTCAGAATCATTAATTATAAACAAAATTAACTTTTTTTTTTCCTAATGTTATAATTGACGAATAACAACAACAATAGCAACAATTTAAAATAAAACTTGTTTGTTGGTTATATTCTCCAACAAATTAATTGTTAAATCGATTTCTATTACTAAAAAATTATTACAAATCGAAAATATTTTTCAAAATAACCAAAAAAAAGAAAAAAAAAAGACTATTTTTAGTCACCACAGAATGGTAAAAAGCCTCCGGGGATCCCCAATCGTCACTTGAAATTGTATCAGAGCACATGAATTGTATTAACCCCATTTTTATATATATATAATACAATTAAGTGTGCTCTGGTTATCATCATCACCAAATCATTGTTGATATATATATATACTGGGATATTTTCGATAAGGAATTTCCTTGTATGTGAAAAATATTAACTTTAACGTCCGCAAGGAAAGTGTAAAAGCGAATTCCAAAAGTGGGTATTCTCCATTTTCATTGTTTTGAAATAACAATAATGATGCAGAGAATTTTGAATTGATAAACAAGAAAGAAAGTTGACGAAAAAGGGTACCTGGAAACATACTATATTTGTTTCTGGGTTCGGTGGATTGGCTTGGAAGTTTTAGTTTGAGATAGATGATGATGGGTGGGAGAGGGAAATTCTTGGTTAGTTTAGTTCTTGTAGCTTCAATGGTGATTCGAACACATCAGGCATCAAATGTGACACTAGAAGCTTCAACTTATGCTCAAAACGTTTCTGTTTCTAATAATGAACACAAACCTCATGCTGATTACAAACCTGTCTGGCCGGTAAGCTCAATTTCCACACATAGATATATACATTTTGTGCATTATATTGCATGGAGAATACATGCAAGTAGTGGTGTATAGTTAATAAGTTTAGGATATAATGTTGGTCCACAGGAAATGAAAATTGGCTGGGGAATGATGATGGGAGCAGTAATTGGATTGTTTGGAGCAGCATTTGGGAGTGCAGGAGGTGTTGGTGGTGGTGGCATTTTCTTTCCAATGCTTACAGTAATTATTGGGTTCGATGCAAAATCATCAATAGCTATATCAAAATGTAAGGTCTAATATATATATATATATACACACACACTCACAGCTAGTAGCAACGTAACTGGTCAAATAAGACATTTTTTTAACAAGAAAAATAACAGTTTTGGCCCCATGATACAAGGGGCAAATGAATTAGGAGAGGAAAATTAAGATAATTTATCGTGGACATTGACATACTATTCATGTTGCTACCTGCTGCATTAAACATTGTCTTATATATATTATATATGCCTGAAATATTCTTCATTTGTTTTATTTTGGATGGTTTTTTATATATATTTAATGAAATTAGAGACTTAATTTGTGTTTGTTTCTCAGGTATGATCACAGGGACATCGGTTGCAACAACATACTATAATTTGAACAAGAGACACCCTAAACTGGACATGCCAATGATTGATTATGATCTTGCTCTTCTAGTCCAACCAATGCTGGTGTTAGGAGTTAGCATCGGTGTTGCTCTCAATGTGATTTTAGCAGATTGGATGGTCACTGTTCTTCTAATAGTTGTCTTCATTTGTATGAACTGCCCTTTTGTTTCTTTCTTTAGTATATGCTAAAATTGCTACCAATTTCATGACATTTTTCTTTTTTGTTTTCATGTACAGTTATATCAATAAAAGCATTTTTAAAGGGCATTGCAGCTTGGGAGAAAGAAACCGAAGCAAAACAGGTACGATCTAAACTTTGGCCTGTGGCTTGTACTTATATATACAAATGTATTGTAGAATAATCAAATCTTTAATAATCAATTTTTCACTTGTTTTTTCAGGAGGCTGCCAGGCGCCTGGAATTGAATGGTGAATTGGTTTAACGAATCTTCCTTATTAAATTTTGATGAAAACCTGTAAAATTTAAGTTGTCTGAAATATCTGACCGGCCAGCATTTTTACTTAATCATCAGGTGCCATTCATGGTGTAGTGGTCGTTAAGCCTTATCCAGTAAACATAACCAATGGTGCTCAAAAAGAAACCATAGGTCTCCTAAAGCCAAAGGTAAACAGTATATTAATTTCGACATACATGTAATAATTTGGCAGGAAATTGAAATCATAGAGCTAGCTAGCTAGGATGTAATTTATCTGTACTGAATTGTTATGCAGCACTCTCAGGTGTCAATTATAGAGAACATTGACTGGATGGCACTTGGAATTCTCTTTTCTGTCTGGTTGATCATCCTCGGCTTGCAGATTATCAAGGTTTTGCATTGTGGCAATTTTCTCTTGCATTTAAATAATTCTCGAGCCACTATTTCTAATTGAAAATCTTGTAATTTTTTTTGTCTGCAGCACCATACACCAACTTGTTCAACATCATATTGGCTGCTAGACTTTGCTCAGGTTTACCTCCCATGATACTTGAATTATAATAGGCCAATGTTATAAATAATGCATTGCATCCAGGACCTTAAAATTACTGAAGTCATGAATTTTTTTTCCTTGTCTGGTTCTAAAATTCAGATTCCCGCAGCTGCTATAGCAACTATGCATCAAGCAATTAGCCTTTACAAAGGACGACGAGTAATTGCATCCAAAGGAGAAGCAGGAACAAACTGGGGAATATGCAGGTTGATTCTGTATAGTTTCATTGGCCTATTTGCTGGTGTTCTTGGTGGGATGCTTGGTCTTGGTGGAGGATTCATTTTAAATCCAGTTTTTCTTGAGCTCGGAATCCCTCCTCAGGTGCATTACTTATTATTCAACATTCCAATATTGAAAATTGTTTGTCTGTTTCATGTGTATTACACCTAATAATTAAATTCGTGACATATATATACCTATTGCATTTTTATTTGCCGAGTGTAAAACAATCAAAGTACGTGTCACTCATTCAACCATTGAGTGTAATACTCTATTTGTAAGCAAAAATCTCTTGTGAATATTATCCTGATAAACTTGTAGCAACATTTTATGCATTCTATTGATACCTATAGCACATTAACTACTTACTTTCTTGTAGGTGTCAAGCGCTACAGCTACATTTGCAATGACATTTTCAGCAGCATTATCTGTGGCAAAATATTACCTTCTGAAACGTTTTCCAGTTCCTTATGGTAACTTGTTTAGCACCCATAACTCTAATGATATTGTTTATTCCAAAAATTAAACATGCACTTAACCAAATTCTTTAACGTTTACAGCTCTATACTTTTTTCTTGTGGCCACCACTGGGGCTTTTTTGGGGCAACATGTGGTGAAAAAAGTGGTTGATATGCTAGGAAGAGCTTCTATAATTATCTTCATTTTGTCAACTGTAATTTTTATCAGTGCAATATCACTAGGTACGCCATGTGCTCTTTTCAAGCTGCTCTTATAGTCCTGCACAACAATCATTCCTCACTTGAAGCATTAAGGCTTTTCTTGGTTTTTTTTTTTTTTCAGGTGGAAGTGGCGTGATAAATATAATAGAAAAGATTCACAACAACGAGTACATGGGATTTGATAATATCTGTTCATATGCATAGTTGCCTTTGATTTATAGATATACGCTGTGCAGTTGAAGGTTGAGTAGTAAAATAGTAAAAAATCCCTTCAAAATATAAAAACATTAGGGTTCAATCTCTGATATCGATATATGCAGATCACAGTTATCAAATTTTGATGGCATCGGACATTGTAACATTTCATCTGTAACACATACTCCTACATTCGGGAAAAAAAAAATTGAAAGGTATTGAATTCACTAAAAAATTTTCATGTAATATATTTTTTAAAATTATATACTTGCGCATTTTTTTCTCATGTAGTAGTTTGTGTGTATTGATTATTTGGACAAGGCGTTAAGCAAGAAGTTGAGAGAGGTTGGGCATTAATGGAGATCAAATGCATTAAATACATATAGCTGGTTGACCAAGAGGCACTGATTAGGAATAGGTGAATATATATATATATATATATATGACGGTCCGTGACTGTCAACATGAAAAAATAATTAGTTTTCAATTTCACTATCATGAAAAAGGAAAAAATGAATTATAAAGGAGGGCAGTAAAATAAATTTATAGTTCACGATAAAACTATTCACCTTGCAGACCGTAACACGAGAAATTACCAATATATATATATATATATATATATATATAAAAGAAGATGCTAATAAATAGTCTTCAAGCTCCAGTGCTTCTGAAAGGGATTGTTTTGTTTTTTTCTGAATTCAATTATTTTTAAAAAATTGCAAAATGTTAAATTTAAACTTTGGATTCGCAATAATTAAATAGAGTTGAGATAGCTGTTAGGTTCCCTACACATTATATATAAATTAGTTGTAATTTGTAAAGGTAAGGAGTATATTCAAAATGATTATTGCTTGAGAGTAGTATATTCAGAATCATTAGGTGTAAAGATAAGGAGTATATTCAAAATCCTTATAATACATATTTTAATATTTTTAGTTGGTCTGTCATATTCAGGGACAAGAAGGATAAGGGATTGGCCCTCACATTAATTTCGAAGCGTTTGAAACAATTATAATAGGGACAATCTTTTTTTTAAATTAAGTAAAAAAAAATTCTATAAATCAATAACGATAAAAGTTAAACTCTACACTTCAAAATACCCTTTAAGAAGTTATTCCCTGACTAATTGATCAAAGCATTTTTTTTTTTTGGAATTTAATAATCTAAAACACATACATAATTGACCAAAGCATCTTTGTTGGTGCCTTCTGATCTTTTATATATATATACATATATATATATATATATATATATATATATATATATATGAATCTGAAGTGTCACACTTCCAATTTCTCATAAATATGGGTCTCATTCTCACTTTTATTCACATTAGATTGCTTTGTTCTCACTCTTTATCTAACTAACTACAGGCAGTATAGTCTCAATGATTTCGATAAATCATATGTTGAATCATCTGAAGTCCACACAATGTGGAACATATGTATGCATATCCCCAACTTACTTTTTCTGCATTTATTAATATTATAAAATTTATTATATTTCTGATTAATCTAGAAAAAAAAATAAAAATAAAAATACCGTTTATTGTATAACTCAAGATTGTTGTATTCTTCGGCTTTTAATTAGATCTTATATAAATTAAAAAAAATAATAATTACAAGTACAATTTGAAGAAGTATATAATTTTATATAACTTTTTTCTAAAATCGGTTTTCTAATAGTAAAAAGTCTATTTGTTTTTTTTTGACCGAAAAAAAGTCTATTTGTTTGAAGGTTATAATGTAAAATATCATAATGAAAAGGATGGGGTAGTGTGGTTGTTAGCCTCATCTAGCGTCGGGTCTCAATTTCTAGACCAATCTTCATCCTCGAAGGGATTAATTCTTTTGAAATTATTCCAACATCCTTTGGGGCACAGGCTCCACCAATTAATGAGTATGGTGGTTCGCGCTGATTTAGATAGGTTTCCTTTTCTAAGGTATTTATTATTGTAATTTATATAAAATATTTACTATAAAAAATAATAAATTTTATAAATATCATTGGAAAAAAAAATTAAATTTGAGATTTTTTTTTTATTCACACCAAACATAAGTGTGTGAATAAATAAAAAAAACTAAATTTGATAAAATCTACAAAATTTTAGTTAGAATTGAAATGAAACATATCAAAGCGATTTTTTAAGATTGATGTAGAATTGCGTATTATAAGATTAAAAAAAAAAGTAAAATATGAATTTAACATGTTTATTACAAGAACTTATTGTTTATATATTCATTGTTTTGGCTCCATAAATCCTTATTAATTCCTGAATTGTGACATGAACATGACATCTAGTCACCCACATGAGCAATTAACATGAGCAATTACATGCAAGATCTAAGATCTATTAACCACTCCTGCACTCCCTAATCTTTTCAATATTAATTAGAGAAATTATCATGCCATCACATGACAATTATAAAGAAGAAATTAAGAATAATAATTAAAAAAAAATAATTAACAAGTTTTTTTTAACAACTCGGTGGTCAAATGGAGGAGGAATCAGACCCATAATTTTAATTAATTTTATAATATCCATCAATTGAGCCATTAGATTACAAAGAAAAAACAATTAACAAGTTGATTACATGTTCTCTTTTTGTAACCTAACGGCTCAGGTAATGAACATTTTAAAATGAGATCATGGGTTCAATCCTCTAATTTCCCCCCCTTGACCTACCATTGCCAAAAAAAAAAAAAATTGATTACATAAAATAATTTCTTTTAAAATGTATAAATTGCATTGATGTTTAATGAGACAAATGGTACGAGAGAGTCATGGAATCATTCAATAATTAAATGGAACCAAACACCCTGTGGTAATAATAAGCGTATCAAAACGAGTCCAAATTGATATGTACATTTAAAACGATGAACAGCTATGCATTTTTGCATATCTAACATTCTTGATTCACGAATGATGGTTAGAGTTCCTTTTTTTTTTTTTTTTTTATACAAAACTCAACGTGAGGTGTGGAAGAAACGAGAGATCTAAATTGAGATTTTTTAATCTATAAAATTCATGACTTCAAAAAAAAAAACAAAAAATCAATGCTCTCTTATGTATATTTAAAACTTATTTTTGCTATAATTAGTGTTAGAGTGATCAAAAGGTTATTTCTCTTCGAGCGTACCTTGAAGTGTAGAGTTTGAATTTCATTCTCATTGTGTTTTGTCTCCTTCAAAAAATATTCATATTATATAGTCCATTGATATCTAAGTCATATGACATCTGTATTAAAAATACAAAAACTCATTTATGCTATATAAGTGATTAGAAAAATTTTTATCTACAGCATCAGATTCATATACACACAATATAAGTTAAATATTTTTACATTGATTTATTTCTGTGTAAATATGGTTTAAATAAGAAGTTTTTGAAGTGATCAAATTAATAATTAAATTCTTAATGTCTCATATTTTGTCAAATTTTTTAAATTGAATTTTAAGTGCAATTCAAATTTATTGAAAACTGGGCAGTTTTAAAATATTTTTTTAATTGAGGAGGAGGAGAGAATCAGAAACCCTTAAATTGTAAATATTTTGAAAGAAAAATATACTATTAGATTATTCAATTTTATTTACCAATCTAAAATAATTTTAGTAACTATTGGTGTGTAATGATTTGCATTTGACAAATATTTTAAGTCACATGCAAATAAGATTTATTAATATATTTATTGTACAAAAATTGAAAATTAAAATCGCGAGAATAATGCTTAGAGCATGTGACAAAAATTCAGTCCAATTAAATTCATCTCAATCATAGGTTGCATGGGATCATGAATCATATTCATGATACACACAAGGCAAAAACCGACCAAATCTGGCTGTTTTGGGATCTCTTTTTAAAGGCTTTAAATAGTTTTTACACTATTCAACTTTCCATATGAATCTTCAGTATTCAATTGTTGGTCTTCTTTTTCCTTCAATGAAGTTTATAATCCCATTTGGATTATTTTCTTATAAAGAAGAAAAAATTCTAAAAAAATGTGCATTTTTG
>CATIWK010642806.1:0-11283 GCA_949634005.1 Mallotus japonicus | reverse complement strand
AAAAAAAAACCCTAAAACTGATGAGTCATGAAGATCATGTCCACGATCTCTTGAGATTCATATTGTGTTTTTTAAGTCACTCCATCCATTGAAACATACAAAAACAACAAAACGAATGATTAGTGTAAAATAAAACAAAAGAAAGAAGAATAAGGAAAAGAAGAAGAAATAAAAACAAAATAATGAAACAAACAAGATAAAATAAATAAAAAATCAAACACTAATGCAGATGTTGTATTGATGGCTCCTCAGAGAATAGGTGATTTGCACCGTTTGAATATTGGAATTCGCCTGGGATGTTGGACTTCGGTTATCTCTTTTGCAGCTGACTGTGTTTCTTAAGATCAGTTCAAGAACTCTTGTATTTGTGTGTTTGTTTAAACTCTTTCCGCAGAAAACTTTAAAGAAAAAGAATAAGAAGAGAAAAGCTTTTGATATTAGCAGAAAACTAAAACTTCAGCTCTGCCTCCCTTGTTCAAAGAAAATCTCCGTCCTAAAAATCCCTCCCTTTTTCCAGCAGACTCAGTGCTGGTTTTTATAGAGACTAAAGAAAAACCCTAGCAGAGTTACATTGCAACTTTGTTGCATCATGAGAGATTGAGTTCCTCCTGTGAGGGACTCTTTCTCTCTGCTAATCCGCAGTTAACTGAGAATTAACCACTTAAATACATCAATATCTCATTACTGAACCAATCAGAGCTGAGATACTGAATTTTACGTGTGTTAAAACACTGAAAATTTCGAAAATAACGTGTTAAAATCCCGACCCAAAGTCCAGATTGCCGATCGGCAATCTGGAATTCCGATCGGAATTCTGGATTTCCGATCGGAATTCTGGATTTCCGATCGGAAATCCATTATTCCGATTCAATTTTTTTTTTTAACATTTAATTACAAAAAGGTCCCTCTAAAAACCAAAACCTTTCAATTGAGTCCTTAAACATACTTTAGAAACACAATCAAGCCTCCTTGAGATTTCGAACTCAAACAACCCGAGACTCATTTTTAATTTTCTCATCATTGGAGTTCTCTGTCGCATCAATGCTCGGCTATCCCGAAATTGGGTGTCTACAGATCGCTTTGTTCGTATGGATACTAATAGAGGACGTATCCTTTTGGATACGTCTCAATCCGATCAAAGAAAGCGAAAAGCTCAAGGTAGGGTGTCACCGGCGTGAACCTCCTCTCTCCCTTCCAGCAAGCTTGCCTCTACTTGCATTTGTGGTAAGGTTTTGGAAACCCTCTCTATCAATCTAGTTCGAATTACATGGATCCAGGTTATGGATTTTATTGTTAAATTTTTTTTCCGCTACGTTATGGATCACGAAACCCAATAAATCTGCCATAGCTCAGTTTAAGGTAGGAATAATTTTAGGTAGAAGAAGAATTAGGAAAGGTTATCAGATCGTTGAAATGCTCTGATACCATGAACTCATATGAAAAAAATAGAAAAGAAAAATATTTGGAGAAGGTAAAGATTCTCACGTTTCCAGTGCTGTACAAGACTTCTTAAATACAAGAGCAAAGTGAAAAAAAAAGACAAGATATAATGGGACATAATGGCTGTACAGGAGACAAAACATAATGGCTGTAAAGGATAAGAATAAAAATGGTCCCAACACATTGGACACCTTACAAATAAAAAAAAAATAGATAAGAGAATATAAAAAATAACAGTAAAGGATTAAATGAAATATGACATATATTAATATATACACTGGTTTTTGGTTAGTTATATGGATTGCTCTTTATTGGAAGTAGACCTTATTGGTGCTAAATTTACTTGGGAAAGAGGCTGAGGCTCTTTGGGTTAGGTCCGTGAATGACTTGATTGAGTTTTTGCAACAAGTTCCTAGTTTGATTTATTTCCTATTTGCCGCCTCCAAGCTCTAACTGCAGTAGTTTTTTATCATATTCCTCTTTCTCTTTCTCTAGATTATTTGTCTACTTTCAAAAAGCCCCAGTGGTTCAGTTTTGAAAATGCATGGCTTAATAATATCGGTTTTATGGATAATGTGACTGCTTTTCTTCAATAATCAGCTCATGTTAACTTGTTGCATAGTCTTCATGGCTGCACCGATCTTGTGCTCAAGTGGGGTAGAGAATTTCATCTTCAGTTCAAGCAAAAAATTGTTGATTGTAAATCTAATATTTAGAGACTTTAAGATCAAACAGATGAAGCTTCTATTTCTGAATTCCATCATTGGAAATAATGTTTCTCTTCTTTATTGGAATAAGAGGAAATTTTTTAGAAATAGAGAGCTAAAATTTATTGGCGAGCGGAGGGAGATCGCAACACTCATTTTTTTCATTCTGTGGCATCTCAAAAAAAATCGCACTAATAGAATTATGGCACTTCAAAATAGCTTAGGCAATCTAGTTTCTAATTCAGAAGAAGTAAAGTCTATTATTCGAGAGTATTTTGTTAATATGTTTTCGCAGTCTAATCATCCTGATCCTGAGTTTTTTTATGTTGTTTCTCCAGTGGTCTCTCCTCAGGATAATGAGCAACTCATTTCCCCTTTCACCTTTGATGAATTTATGAAGGCTGTGAAGCAAATGCATGTTGATAAAAAGTCCAAGGCTGGATGGCTTAAATCTAGCTGTTTTTAAAATTTTTGGCATTTACTTGCTCAAGAAATTTTTTCAGTATGTACCTCTTGGCTCAATGAAGGTTCCTTTCCCCTAGATTAAATGATACTCATATGGTTCTCATTATGTAGTGTGCCAATCTGGATCATATGAAGGATCTTCGGCCAATTACGCTTTGTAACGTGCTTTATAAAATTTTGGCAAAAGTTTTAACTAATCGACTAAAATCTTTATTGCTTAGAATTGTTGATGAGTTCCAATCTACTTCTATTCTAGGATGAGCCATAACTGATAATGTGCTAATAGCTTTTGAGCTTCTTCATAGCATGAAATGAAGAATTAAGGGTAAGCATAGGAGTATAGCTTTGAAACTTGATGTTAGCAAAGCTTATGACAGAATTAATTGGTGTTTTCTTAAGTCTATGTTAATTAAGCTTGACTTTCATGATACTTGGATTAAGTGGATCATGTTTTGTGTTCGTAGTGTCTTATACTCTGTGTTTAAATGGTGACTTGATTGGGCCTATTTTTCCAAGTAGGGGTCTTTGGCAAGGTGACCCTTTGTCGCCTTATATTTTTATTTTATGTGATCAGGGACTCTCCTCGCATCTTCATCATGCTCAATTGTCTAACCGTATCATTGGGGTAAAAGTTTGCAAAGCTGCCCTAAAAGTGTCCCATTTTGTTTTTGCCTACGACAGCTTCCTATTTTTCAAGCAACAGAAGTAGAATGTCAAGTTGTAAAAGCTATTTTGAAGAATTATGAAAGTGCTTTCGGTCAAGCAATTAACTTTCAGAAATCGGGCGTCATGTTCAGCTCAAACATTCAACCTCAATTACAACATAAACTAAAAGATATTTTGGGGGCATCAAACTCTCTTAATTTTAGGAAAGTATCTTGGTTTACCTTCTCTAATTGGTAGATCAAAAAGCACTATTTTTGCTTTCTAAAGAGAGAGACTTTGGAAGAGAATTCAAGCTTAGAGCAATAGGTTCTTATCGAAAGCAAGAAAGGAAGTTTTGATCAAGTTAGTTGGGCAAGCTATTCCTACCTATTATATGGCCACATTTTTAATTACTCTTTCGATGTGTGAATAACTTCAAAGAATGCTTAATTCTTTTTAGTGGGGAACAAATTCTCAAGGGCATTTGGGAATGCGATAGCGAAGTTGGAATCATCTTTGTCTAAGGAAAGAAGCTGGTGGTCTTGGATTTAAAAAATTCACAGGGTTTAATTGTGCCATGTTAGCTAAGCAAGGTTAGCAATTTTTATCTAACCCATACTCATTGGTTTCTTGCACTTTTAAAGCCAAATATTTTCCTCATGGGAAATTTTTGTTAGCAAATTTGGGTTCGAATCACAGCTATGTTTAGAGGAGTGTGTGATCATCGAAAGATATTTTAGTTAAAGGTTGTCGATGGTGAGTTAGGGATGGTCATCAGATCTGTGTATGGCATGACCCCTGGATTCATGAAAAGCTTCGTTTCAAAGTTGACAAAGTTGTGGATTTTAGTAGTGTTGATGATGCGGAGCAACAAGACTTGGAATGAGTTTGCAGAACAATGGATAGCAGATATAATTTATTATTATTATTATTATTATTATTATTATTATTATTATTATTAGGATTTGATTGTGTTAATTTTATTTCTTTCCTTTTGGTTGGGATTTGATTTCTCATATCTTAGGTAGGAATTGTTATTATTTTTATTTCCTAATTAAGATTGGGGTTGGTAGGTTTGTGCCACCCTATAAATATGTAAGCCTTAGGGCTATTGGAGGTAGTTTTTGATGATTTGAATAGAATTTCTATTGTTTTCCCAATTTTCGGCATTCTCATTTGGAGAATCAATGATTGTTGATGCCTATTCCCTGGGTATTCTCAGACTAAACAGGTTAATAGAAGGTTGTAGACGGCATTCGTGCGCGAATTAACGTCCTCAACAGTTATCCCTTTAATTTTATAGCTTCCACTGCATCAGTTGGTATCAGAGCCGAACTAATCCTTATTAATCATATCGAGAGAGTATTCTGAAGAGAGCTTATTCTATGATACTGATGATGGTGAGAATGAAGATGCATTTGTTGGAGATGAGCTAATATTTGATGAAGAGGATGAGGGCGATGTTAAATATATTGACTTCATGGGCATTGATAAATTTCTTTATTCTTATATTCCTTTAATTTCTATTTTGAAGGCATTACAAGTTGAAGATGAATTTGTGATGTTCTATAGAAAATTTGTTTCTCAATATTTAGGCAAAATTCGAGGGCGAATTTTCTCTACCTTGGAGGGAATGATGCGGAGCAACAAGCCTTGGAATGAGTTTACAGAACAATGGATAGCAGATATAATTTATTATTATTATTATTATTATTATTATTATTGTTATTATTATTATTAGGATTTGATTGTGTTAATTTTATTTCTTTCCTTTTGGTTGGGATTTGATATCCCATATCTTAGGTAGGAATTGTTATTATTTTTATTTCCTAATTAAGATTAGGGTTGGTAGGTTTGTGCCACCCTATAAATATGTAAGCCTTAGGGCTATTGGAGGTAGTTTTTGATGATTTGAATAGAATTTCTATTGTTTTCCCAATTTTCGGCATTCTCATTTAGAGAATCAACGATTGTTGATGCCTATTCCCTGGGTATTCTCAGACTAAACAGGTTAATAGAAGGTTGTAGAAGGCATTCGTGTGCGAATCAACGTCCTCAACAGTTATCACTTTAATTTTATAGCTTCCGCTGCATCAGTTGATCAGTTGACAATCAGTGATTTGCTTCTTCCACAAGGAACTTGGAACATGAATTTGTTACAAATACTATTTTCTGCAGATAATGAGAGATTTATTTCAAAATTCCATTGCCTTCATCTCCCTTGGAAGATCGATTGATATGGCATTATTCTAAACATGGACACTATTTAGTTAAATTTGGTTATCGTGTCTATATGTAGTCCTGGAATACAAATCAGCAGCGTTCTAATTTTTTTGATTGGAAGAAAATTTGGTAGCTTCAGTTACCTCCTAAAGTTAAAGTTTTTCTTTGGCATCTTGTAGAAGGCTGCTTACCGCTCAGAATAAAGCTTCAGCATCGCGGCATTTCTACTCCTATCTCATATGTTATTTGCTCTTTCGATGTTGAACACTTGTGGCTCCTCTTCATTGATTATCCTTTTGCAAAGAGTTGTTAGCAGTTAGCTGATTTGGAATTATCAACAACAGGCCTTAATGACTTTCGAGAATGGCTTGATCATTGTTTTAAGCATACACTATCTGAAACTCTAATTAAGATAGTTATGTTGTTGTGGGGTATATGAGGTTAGAGGAACAAGAAACTATGGGGAGGACATATTTTACCTCCTTTGAAAACTGTTGAGTTGGCCGCTGATGTTCACTCTTACTAGATGCAAGCTCGGGACAACTATCTTCCCCAACAAAGGTGTGCAAATTCAGTTTCGGCTGCGCAGAAATGGTGCAAACCTCTAGTGGGGTGGCTAAAATGCAATATTGATATTGCCATGTCTTTTAATGGGTCTGGGATTGGTTTTGGTATGATTCTTCGTAATGATTATGGTGTCGTTGTTCAAGGTAAATGGTTGAGGAAATCTCAGGTATTGTCCATTTGTGAAGCTTAATGTCTTAGTCTACGAGAGGCAATATTTTAGTGTCAGGAACTTAGTCTTCATCAGGTGCAGTTTGAAATGGACTATTTACAAGTGAATAATGCTATTAAGAACCCTTCTGAAGATGTTACTGAATTTGGCTTACTTATCCATGACTGTCTTTCTCTATGTGAGATTAGTTCAAATTTCACATTTCATTTTTTTAGAAGGCTTGCAAATGGTTATGCTCGTGCTCTAGCAAAGGCAGCTTTATGTTATGCAATTCCTACTAAATTTTTGTTCGCTTCTCTTCTTCTTGAAGAGAGTTTACGTACGTAATGATGAATAAATTCAATCTTTCCTTTCAAAAAAAAAAATGCATGATGATATGGCAAGATTCAGAACTAAAATTGGGTCCCACCTATGATGAATGTATACTCAAGCAGCCATCTATCAGTCAGAACCACTTAATTGATATAAAATTAGCGAGTTTAAACACTTGATTGCAATAATAATAATAATAATAATAATAATAATAATAATAATAATAATAATAATAATAATTCAACCACCAAAATAGCAAACATTAAAAAGTTCATACACTAATTGTGCAATTATTTCATTTTTTAAAATAAAAATAATGAGGGATATTTTAGTTATTATAGAAATATAAAGTTGTGAAATTTAGTTGAAAATTCCAACAATTTTTTAAGAATTTGATCTAATTATAATCAATTCTACAAATTTAAAAATTTAGAATTGCAAATAAATTCTACAATATATTTATTTACTTATTGTTTGGTTCAATTCTACTATAAATTTCATTTCGTTGTCAAATGAATTCCAAATAAAATTTATTTCCAAATGAATTTTTGTTAATGAAATGGATTTAGTTTAAATGAATATTTTGTAGAATTCATTTCAAATGAATTTCATATTTCATATGTTTGGAATAAATTTATAGCTCAAATTAATTTTTTACTTGGTCAAAAATACCTTCCAAATATATTATGATTTTTATTTATTTGCTTATTTTTTTTAGGATTTCACATTACATCATTAAAAGTATAATTATTCAAAAATTAAATTTATATTTATTTTTTCAAAAATACTTTATGCATCAATTTTTATTTTTTTGAAAAATATTCTTTCAAATACTTTTTTTAATTGCACATCACAAAAAAATTTTCGATGTAACTACCATAGCTACAATGACATACCATGGCTTAAAATGCTCAAAATAGACCTAATCACGGTTCCGAAACCGCCAGTTTTGGTTCACGTGGTGGAAGTAGATTAGAACCGGACCTAGGAACGATTTAAGGTCGGTTGAGGACCGACGACCAGTATCGATTTTGGTTCGATCCAATTTAATTTTTTAAATAATAAAATTAATTTTTAGGATAAATAAATTGCATTAAAGTTGAAATAAAAATTATGAAATTTTAATAAGGTTTGATTTTTTTACTTAAAAATTAAATATAAAAATAAAAAATTATTCTCTACTATTTTTTTTTTTTGAGAATTATTCTCTGCTAATTCACTTAACTTAATTTGAGATAAAAAATTCAAAAATATTGAAATAAAAATAAAATTAAAGAAAATACATTAAGTTAGTATACCATTTATATATATTGGTTGAAATAAAAAAATTTTTACGAGATTGAATTAATAAATTAAATTAGAAAATAAAATTAAAAAAATTAAAGGGCTTGAACTTAATTTTCTTACCAAAAATTAAGTTGCCTACGTATCCTCTTGGGGTTTAGAGGAATTAAAACCTACGTAGTTCTCTTACTTTTAAAAAAATAAAAAATAGACCCCTTTTTACCTTAAAAAATTGAGTCACTTCCGACGTTGAAAGTTGAAGTTCCCATTCCTCCATCGGTTGTGAAGTCAAATAAATCTTCATTTTCGTTTCTTTCAATTTCTAGTGTTCTTAATGCCGCTCTAGACCAATCATCCACGCATGTTTGGATGTCTAATGATTTGGGAGCTATGGATGATCAACTCTCATCCAAAATACTTCCTCTCGCACCAAATGCTTGTTCAACAGCTACCATTGAAACCAGACTTGAAAAAATTTATTAAGCAATTAGTGCAAGGGTTGAAAATGTATTTTAGTGTCGACTCCACCATTCAAGGATCAAAATATATTTTCAGAATTTGCTATCACCAAACTCAAACAGTTGTTAAATAAATATCAAACTCGGGAGATGAAATAGATGGTCTTCGATGCCTTTTTTGTCTTTGCAACATAACACAATCACCCATACTAATTTTTATTTGTTCATCTCCCACTTAACTAGTAGGAAAAAAAAATAAAAGTAGAAGATGATGTACCAATATTAACATTATCTTTATATTCATTAAATAATTTTACTAATAATCTTCTAACATTATTAATTATTGAATCTATATCAATATCATTATCTTCCATAAGACCTAAACATCCACAATATACACTTAAATGTAATAATATTCTTTTTTGTAATAACCAATCATTGTCTCCAATGATAAGTTATTCCCATATATGAGTAATTTTGCCAATGATCACTCCAAATATCACTACATATGCATACATGTCCATTAAAATTCATAAATAATTTTTGTAATTCTTTTTTTTCTTGTTTAAATAAATTAAATAATGCATGTTTTAATGTATTTCTAGGCACACGTAACACGTTTAACTTGTGAATTTAATATTTTTTTACAATGATTAATAAAACTTATTTTTTCACCAAAACTAAAAGATAAATGTTTCATACTAACTATTCTAGTTAATCTAATTTATTCTGTTCATCACTATATTTAAATAAATGAGAAGAAGAAGAGGATATTGTGTACCCTAAAATTTGATCTTGTCTTTATTTAACACCAACTTGTATTGGATGTTCGCTCATCAAGTGTCTTCTAAATGCGCTATAGCCATCTCCACTTTTAAATTGTAATTTTGGCCACAATAATTACAAATTAAATTGTAGTTGCCATCCGCATTTTTTTGTCGCTTAAAATGAACTTTGAAAATATCCAATTGTGATTGAGATTTTTTTCTTCACCTTGTTGTAGAATATTTGTTGCAAGTTCTTCCACACAAGCTTCTTGACTTTCTTGTGTTGCGTAATCATCTTACAAATTATCCATCATATTATTTAAATCAACAATATTTGGTTGTGATTCACTAAAATATTGTGATCTTCCACTTCCACTTGTCTTTTTTGATTAAAAAATTTTGAAAAGTGAATAAAAAATTTGAGGGTGAAATTAATAAAAAATATTAATTAAGAAAATAACACTATAAGAGTGAATTATGAATATATATAATAAATAAATAAAACATTAGATTATAATACAATAAATAATATATATTGAATATTTTGAGAAAATATAAAGAGAATATTGAAAGAGTATTAAGAGAATATTGAGGAGAGAATTGTTTGTGAGGAAAAAATGTCTTCCTCTCAACCCTATTTATACACGCCAATATTAAATTTTTTGAACTTTTTAAAATAACCTCATAAAATAACTGTTTATGGCCATTATATAGGATAAAATTGTCTTTTTATAAATTTTTATTTAAATAGAAAAATATATAAAATATATATATTAAAGAGGAGAAGCCCAACCCCCACCCCAACGTATGATTACTTTGGGGTGGGGAGCCCAAAGGCATGCAATCCCATAGGTCCAATGGTCAATTGTTTTTTTAATTTGTTATGGTTCGGAATCAGAACTGACAGTTCACAGTTCATATATGAGTGGAATTGACCCTGAACTAATTTTCTCTATGGTTTCGGATCTATCCAAGCTGGTTTTAAATTTAATCGGTTTCGATCTTGAGTTTGACGAGGTCGATTCCGGATCCAAACTGTCTCGTAGCCAGGCTTAGCACAAAATACACTAACCCATGTCATTAGAGTTAAAAAAAAAAAAAACATCTTTATAGTTAGTTCTACAGGATCAGACACCTTCGAAGACAAATTAATTATCATTGCAACAAAATAAAAATAACCCATCAAGAAACATAGAAAAAAGCTAGAGAGAGAAGCAACGTTAAAACTATAAGAGAGCGATATAGTCTAGATGAGAGAATTTTTTTTTTTTTTAAGAGATGAGTGTTAAAAAATTGGGAAGGTATTTTTGAAAATAAAAATAATAAGGGATAATTTAATTTTTTGAAAATATAAATATAAACGTTGTTGAATTTATTTAGCAATTTCAAATATTTTATTAGCATATATATATATATATATATACACATTAAATGTTGAGTACTAAAATCATTCAGCCCAAAATTTGACACGTATCTCTCCTCATAATTCAGCATTCAGCTCTTAACACATATGTATTGAATTCTAAAATTCATAATATTTTACTATTAAAAATATTTAAAAAGTTATTTTATTTTTTCTCCTGCCTTCAACTTCTCTCCTCTTCCTTCTTTTTGATTTGAGGTATCGTCCCTTCATCCCTCATCTTTTTCTGACGTAATCTAACTTCTCTCCTTTGCATTCTCTTCTTCTTCTCATTTTGATTTTTTTTTTGTTAATATTGATGGTTGATTAGTCTACTGTTTGAGGCGCACAACCACCTCGGCCTTGATGCTTTCTTTGCCACCAGTACCGTTGTCCGCCCAGCACCCATAATCTACATTTGTTTCAGTTTTTTTTCCTCATCTTCTTCTCACCTAATCTAACTTCTCTCCTCTGCCTTCTCTTCTTCTTCTCATTTTCATTTTTTTTGTTAATGTTGATGGCTGATTAGTCTACTGTTTGAGGCGCACAACCACCTCGGCCTTGACGTTTTCTCCACCACTAGTACCGTTGTCTGCCCAGCACCCATAATCTACGTTTGTTTCAGTTTTTTTTTTTTAGTTCCTGCTCTCAATTGTTCCATTGATTTGGATAGTTAGACCATAATTTTTTAAAACGTTTCATCTGATTCTTCATTTATTAGATTTCAGTGAAGCTTTTACCTTGAAATTCTCACTCTATTGCTCCTAGGTATTTAATGTTTAATTATGGTTCCTCTTATGTTATGTGTATTAATTGATTGAATGTTTAATCAGATATGAATGTT
>CATIWK010642655.1:0-11813 GCA_949634005.1 Mallotus japonicus | reverse complement strand
AAATGGTGCAAACGAAATGCAGGATTAGGCTTTAGCACAACAGGTAATGTGTTGACAGCTTATCAATGTCACTATATCTACCAAGAGGTTTGATTTTATTGCATATATCGTGCCTTTATATGCATATTTATTATATGTATGCCGTGCAAGTACAGGTTCATGACAAGCTTACTTCTTCATTTGAAATGCATCAACTAAGTCTTGGTTGACTATAATGGGAGATATTCCAAAACTATAGATGATTGCGCCCTCTGAGGCGGAAATTCTATATCCTTATAAACCTAAAATTCAGGTACGGTACTTGATGTTGATTGTATTTATGACCTGAATTTTTTTATTACATCCATTTCTAACTCTGTTATATTAAGTGCAAGGTTTATTTTTCTGTTGCTTTAATGATATTGTCCTTTGTTCTTTTAGTTGTATGGCCCAAAGAAAACTTGTCCAGAAGCGTACTTCTCTGCATAGACTTGAGAGAATTGCTTGCTCTGTTAAGTACAATGAGCTTGTTCTTTTGGTTGGGCAACAATCTTGAATGAGGTATTAAGATTCCCTTCGTTCTCTTTTTATTTTGTTTAATATTTTGCCTACTGTATTTTATGTTGTAATTTTGGAGCTCTTATCTCTATTTGGTACAATCACCTTACTCAAGGATTGTGCTTTTTAAATTTTAAATAGCAAGTTACCTGTATGATTAGTTTTTATCAATCTACTTATTGCCTTACGGGAAATACATCTTTTTATATCAACAGGTTATGTGAGACAGAAGGGCCAGGTTGTAGGTAGAATTCTTTTCTTAACAATAATTATTCTTTGAGCATCTAGACCATCTTTTTTAGGGTTTCATCTAGGGTCTACCATTTAGTTTTATTGGTGACATGCTTCATTCAATTCCAATTCGAGTTTTGGCACCGTATGTGTTATATGGTATTTATTAACTTTTATGGTAAGACTTTTTTAGGCATATGTTAGAACACCTCACCATCATCTGAAAATCGGATAAAGAGGAAGCATTCTCCTGAACTCTTAAATGAGGCTCTTGGGCAAGGAAAATGGTTGTAAGCCTGATCGTACCTTCTATTATCTTTATTTTTGGTCGTTGAAAAGTTTGCTAGATATCAATGAAAACTGTATATAGTGACTCAAAGTCATTTCTTTTGGTTGTAGGTGGAAACTTACTGAGCATTCTTTAGAGGAGAGTGATGATTGGGCTACCAAATACCTCATTCATATGTTCTGACTTAAAATTTACTGGATTACTTTTATGACTTTATTTTTTTCTTTTTTGGTGGCAAAGATCTTCTTAAGTGGTGCAAACGGATTGCAGGATTAGGCTTTGGCACTACAGGCAATGTGTTGACAGCTTATCAATGTCGTTGTATCTACCATGAGGTCTGATTTTGTTACATGCATCTTGCCTTTTTATATGCATATTTATTATATGCATTCTATAAAGTACAGGTTCGTGACAAGCTTACTTCTTCATATGAAATTCTTGAATTTATTGGCTTCTTTGATGCATCATTTTCTGCATCAACTGAGACTAGGTTGACTATAATGAAAGATGTTCCAAAATTATGGATGACTGTGCCCTCTAAGGCGAAAATTCTATATCCTTATAAACCTGACATTCAGATACTTGATGTTGATGGCATTTATGACCTGAATTTTTTTAATACTTCCAATTCTTACTCTGTTATATATATATATATATATATATATATATATATTGTTGTACTGATATTGTCCTTTGTTCTTTCAGTTGCATGGCCCGAAGAAACTTGTCTAGATGCGTACTTCTCTGTATATACTTATGAGAATTGCTTGCTCTGTTAAGTACAATGAGCCCTTTCTCTTGGTTGGTTAACAATCTTGAATGAGGTATTAAGATTCGCTTCATTTTCTCTTTATTTTCTTTAATGTTTTGCCTACTGTATTTTACGGTGTAATTTAAGAGCTCTTATCTCCATTTGGTACAGTCACCTTACCTAAGGTATGTGCTCTTAAATTTCAAGTTACCTCTATGATTAGTTTTCATCAATCTACTTATTGCCTCACGTGAAATTTATCTTTTTATATCAACAGGTTATGTGACACAGAAGGGTCCGGTTGTAGGTAGAATTCTTTTCTTAATAATATTTATTCTTTAAACCCTAAACCCCAAACCCTAACTCTAAACCTCAACCCTAAACCCAAACCCCCAACCCCTAAACCCCCAACCCCTAAACTCCTAAACCCTAAACCCTAAACTCCAAAACCCCCAAAGCCCAAAGCCCTAAGCCCAAAACCTCGAACCCCAAACCTTAAACCCTGACCCTTATCCCTTAACCATAAATCCTAAAAGTGGAGATGTTTTTTATCGGTAAAACATTTGATAGTTTGAAAGTCCTCTGATTTATATGTATAAATAAATGATGTTTGCAAGAGAAAGAAGTTGGGGAGTACACACTGACTAATACAAATTATATAATTTTGAATATTAAGTAATTGTTATTTTATACTAATTCTTCAATTGTAACTGAGTGTATATGTTGTATTATTTGTAGCCTAAAAATAAATTTGAACAACACTCCAACTGCAAAGATTTAAACCATTTTAAAATTTTATCTATAATGTTGTGGAGAGGAAAGATTGTTGACAACACTAGTTCCATTAAAGCATTGAAAGCGCGGGTAATTGACATTCTATGGAAACAAATAAGAATGTATTACTTAAACTAGTTGAGCCTTTTATTCTAACATAGGGTTTAGGGTTTAAGATTTAGAGTCTACTCAACTTGATTGATCTTTTTACACATACTTTTTTTTTTTTTAGGGCTGCCATTTGATGGGTTATATTTTAAAGAATATCATATTTTTATATGGTGTTTATGTATGCACGCACAGATATATATACACACAAATCTGTCAAATGCTATTTATTTCAAAATTGTGTAATAGTTTAAGATAGACACTTGACTTTTGGTCTTTTTGTTCAAGTATATTTTGGTGGATTTTCACCTTAATCAAACTATGTGATATATTTTTTGGTAGGCAGGTTTTGCTACCTTAAAAGATGTAAAGATCACATTGCTGAAATTTAATGCATGTATGCATTGCTTCTTTTTTTTCAGAGATCAATCTGTTTCTTCAAGACCAGAAATTAGCGCCAGAAGTTTGGAAGAGGATGTTTCTCTCTTTAAGTAAACCCTTTATTTTGCTTTTTTTTTTTTTTTGGATTTTAGTGGAAAACTTACACGTAAAGGACCTTAAGATCTGATTTAATATGTGGAAAGGGTTGTAGAATATAAGAATCCACCTATACAATTTTTCTTTTTAACATGCACCTATACAATTTAATTTGACATGTAATTACTTACTATTTTATTTAATAAAGGACTAACAGATGACAATTTAAAAGCTTGCAAAACTCAATTGATAAAAAAATAGTGATTATTGTAATTTTCAAAAAGTTGATCTAATGGTGTCAATATCCCTTAAAATAACTAAGCCTCACACAAAGTTATGACATTTGTCATTGATATTTTTCTATTCAGTAGCCTAAATTTCTAATTGTAGTAATTTGTCAATTTTAGTTGGAGATGTAGCATACCGTCATTTTTTTCTCAAAATAAATTCTTTTTTTTAATGTTCAAAAAAATTCTTTTATTTAAGAAAAAAAAAGGCAAATTCTATTTTAGTATCATATACTACAAAAGTAATGCCTATTTAATTAAAGCAAGGTTTCGTACTGAATTCGCACTTTCATGAGCTACCCATTCTAAAATAAGAAAACAACTTCCCCTGTTATAATTGAGCCACGATATATTTATATATTATAAAGAACAAAAAGAAACCACCATCAATCTTAAGCATTTCTTGTTACATGAAAACTCAAGCAAACCTATTACAACTCCAACACTCAACGGCAGCCAGACCTTAAACATAAAATGATGGGCTGACACTGTAGGTCCAATATCAACTAGACAACTCCCCAGATGCTAGCCTTTCAGTTGCTTGGTCAATCTCCGAATCAGATCTACTAGGAGCGTTACTTGGGAGAATACTGCCCCCTCTAGAGTTGCTGGTACTATTAACCGCTTCAGCATCTCCCACAGCTTTTAAAGAACCCAAATTGGGGGAACTAAAACCAGAAACACCATCTTCTGATTGCTTTGGCTGGTTAAGGGCATGACAGTGTGGACAGTAGTAAGTGATGTACGGAAAATCCTCCTTCCTGGCAAGCCCTGATGAAAATAGTAACAAGCCAAAAAATTCAGCAACAAACAAAATGACCATAGTGGTATGGGCAAATATACAGAAAACCATGCATTTCTAGGATTCATTAAAACAATTCTACATCGCTAAATAGAAAGGCTATCATTTAAATCCAAATACATTTAAATACAAGAGCTTAAACCACAGTCCACTTACCATTGTGCATATGGCAGTTGCCACATATTAAAGCATACGATTGAGTAGGATCTTCACCGACAAGTAATGCTGCTAATCGAGCAACCCATCCCCCATCGTGCATGGTGGAACCCTGTGGATTATGATGCTCAACAACAAGCTGATTGTGCTCAGAAGTTTGAAGACCTTCACTTTGTGGAGAACATAGCATTTCTTCTGTAGAATGATGTACCGGAGAACTCCCTGCACTGCTGGATCTGATGTGCACCTGCTTTCTATTTCGAAGCCCACTAGATTGAGCAAACTCGACATCATTACTTTTCCCTGTTGGAATATTTTGTTTGTCTTCATCTCCCACATAAACTTTCAAGCCAGAATCTGCACCCAACTTCGATGCAAGAACAGTTGCAGCAGCTGCCTTGGCAGCTGGATCAGGATCATATCTCTGCATAAAAATATGAGTTCAAACCCAGCAAAAATCAGATCAACCATGGTACATTCATAAAACATCGCCCATAATGCTGAGCAGTACCATACCTTCTAATATTTTGTTCACATTTATTTCCCTTTGGAAAAAATTAACGCAAAATTTCTTCCTCATTCATTGCATCCAAGTTAGGAGGCTAAGAAATAAGCTATTCAACCTATAAAGAAGCCTTTTAGTTAGTGTTCTTTGCAGTAATTGCCCTATTTTAACTGTGTTCACATTTTTATTATACCATGGAAGGCTTTCTCCAAAGGACAGAGGAATTTCCACTGCCAGTTTTCATTGAAAAGCTATAAAGCCTATTCCCTGTCAACGTACACTAGTTTTCATTGTCAGTTACTTTTAGTCAAAACACAATTTGATAAAATTGTGATCACATGGCATCTTTTAAACAAAATGTGATTGTCATGCAAAGAAAATTCCGCAATTAAAAACTGATTTTACTCCACAATACCATAATGTAATCTATGAGGCTACATATTATTTGCCTCCATTGCATGTCAGCATAGATTCAAACACATGCGTAGCTTGAAAAACGAGAATAAAACAATAAAAATAACATTAATCAGATTGATCCATAATTACCTATCATCACTTATTATTGTTCCTCCTAGTCCTGTCCAATGTATTAAAATATTATCTCAAAACCCTTGCCAATTGGAAAACTACACAATGATAAAATGATGCCTGATCAACACATAGAGGCAAAGGCCTGAAGTTTTCACCTCTGAGGAACCTCACATTCTGCATGTGAATGCACACAGAGGACAAAAGAAACAAAAGCCCAATAGAGTTCTAATAAAAAAAAAAAATATTGGATTAAAATAACATAACTATCCGGCTACTGTTACCTGAATGAGTTGTTGTGTAGTGTAGTAATTTGTCTTCTCTTTAAGTTCATCAATTTTTGCTTGCCGTTCAGCCCGGAGCCTTTCTAGAGTTTTCTGGTCCTTGCGATCACCTACATTACCATGGAACCTAAGTATAATAAATATGGGCAAATACTAGATGAAAAATACCCTACAGAAATTAAGATGGAGGCAGGTAGAATACAAAATCTTAAGTATGGGCTTGGCACCCTCTCTTCAAATAAATATAAGCACTGCCCGCCATTTTTTGGTCCCTAATATTGTAGAACCAGAACTTTGTTTCATATCACATATGTAGTGGCCCTACCACATCTAGCATCTAAATTCAAGCTTTCATTATTTTGAACTTTTGGGGTTAAGGTGTTGCTGTTTGGCAATATATTGTTAGCTCATTACCCATGCATTTAAAAATTTAAGACTCGGATCAATCTAACAAACTACTACTACTGATTTTTGCAAATGGTACAACAAAATAAAGCTCTAAACAAACATAGAAACTCCTCAAGGAAATCAAATTATTTTGCAACACTTACACATCCTTGTAAAGTTTATAAATGATGAGTAGGCAATAGATGATAAAGCAGGCAAAAGAAACATTGGCAAAACTCGGAATGCCCTCATCTTCCAATTCATATCCATTGATCTTGTTGTCATGACAGCATAACCTACTGCAATTACCTGGAAGTAAAGAAGATTAAATTAAGAAGGGAGGAATGTGAGGTGGATGGCAAACAGCAATCCCATATTCCCATGGACAAGGCATGATATCAACTTCTAAGAGGTATATTCCACCCAAATAAAGTCATATAATGAAGCTCTTGGACCTATTGTTTAGCAGAGTTTAAAGTCTAGCATATAGGCTTTTCACAAGGTATTTTAATATTATTTCTGATCGGCAGATATTGCAACAGGTAAGTTATGCCAAAAAGTCTCACAATGGGAACACAGATTTATGGTCTTGCAGGTTTCAGAAGGTGGCTGAAAACTGTTTGATTAGAGCAATACGAATTTGAAAGATTGGGGAGGTGAAGGAGATTAGCAACGAAGAGATTACCAATCTGTATGATTGGCTTTGGACTACCAGCGTCAAAAAAAGGCAACACGAAACAAGATTTATTGGGCAAGATGGAAAGAGGCGAGAAATAACTGTGAGGCAGCATATAAGCAACTAAAAATGTAAAGCACACGATAAATCAACAAGAAAATTAAAGATCCATGTATAACAGTATCGGTAAAGCAAAGAATAAGGTAAAGCAAAGAATAAAAGAAAGAGGCCAACAAAATACAAGGTCCAGAATCAAAGTAAGTGCACACAACTAACACAAGGACAAAGGAAGAAAAATCCATGGTAGAAACAATGGTGCTCTTATTCATAAATGAACAATACTTGAAATCAAAAAATAGAGGGGAAAAGAAATAATGAACCTCAAAAATGACAGAGAAAATAATGAGATGCCTAGTCATCTTCCTCCAAGTAAGGGATCTCCGTTTCATTCTAGCTAAAACAGCAGCTTCTTCCTTGGAAATGTGTTGCAGCCTCTTCTCAAAATCGTCACCATGGAGTCTGAAAATGCCGTTCCAGATTCTAGACATAAGACCCTTGCGATTCTTTTTAATCATTACACTTGGCTGATCATTTTTTTCATTTTCTCCTACGCCTCCTTTATCCTCAGCCATATCTTTCACTAAAGTCTTTCTTCTTCTTCTTCTTCTTCTTCTCTTCTGATTCTGAAAAAGAGAAAGCAAGGAAACTAGTTTGTGACTGTATCTATAGCATACATTTAGTGTCCATATAATGGAGGAGAAAAGCTAAGCTGTCAATTTGTAATTCCAGAGTACAATTTTAAGTTGTTTCTGGGATTGATGGAAACCTGACCACGAAATATCAACATAAGCCACCCCACCTTTTATCGAGGAAACTAAAACAAGCAGCAAATAATAATAATAATAATAATAAAAGCAATAACAACACAGTGAAAGACGCAATTGAAAAGAAAATAAAACAAGATCCAATGACAAAATGAAATCAAAGAGGAGATCTAGAAAGAAATACCCTCGGAAGGAAACAGAAACAGAAGGAGTGTTAAATCTAGGCAATCGCAACAGGAGCTCCGCTTTGCCTCTTTTAATAGTATTCTGAAATATAGATCTATCTCCAGATGATTGTATCAACAATCATAACCGCGGGGACGGGGAGGAAGAAACCGATCGACAATAATTGTTTTTTAAAAGCCAAAAAAAAAAAAAATTGTATGTATTAATTTTTCGCTGATTCGCTATGGTCTCCTCTCCGGTACTGTATGGTTTTTTTTATTTTTCGCCCGCACAGGCACCCACTACTTCAAAAAACTTCGCGAAAAACCAACCCCCATTTTTATTTATCCGATCCTCGTTCGTCAAACTTGGACCCCACTCATACCCCAATTCCCCACTCCATTTCAATTTTGGGTTAATTGTGCAAATTTAACATTTTTTTTTTGGCCAAATTTAACATTTTTTTACAGTTTAATTATATTTTTATTTTTACTTGGCCATTGAATATAAAAATTATGACGTATTAGGTGGATGAGAATTTAAAATTACATTTCTAACTTCTTACAAATGATTTAGGTAAAAGGGATCTTAATTTGCTCAATTCCTAATTTAGTTGTATAGTAATTAAATTAAATTAAATTAAAATTACATTTCTAACTCTTACAAATGATTTAGATAAAAGGGGCCTTAATTTTCTCACTTCATAATTTAGTTGTATAGTTGTTTGTATCGACCCACAAACATCCATGGCTAAAAGCCAAAGCCCAACATCCTCTAGAAAGCCTATTGTTGTTTTGGCATTATAGGATGGGATCGGTCTATGCCATAATCTAAGGTTGCAGAAATTTGGGAAACATAAATTAGCGATTTGTTTCCTTAAGTCTTGATTAGGAAAGTTTTATTTTAGTAGTTACCTTAGTTTCTTCTAAGCCCGATATGGTAGGCATTTTACTTGATTTGTTTCCTTAAGTTCATTTAGGAAGGTCTTTATTTGATTTTTCTTTCCTTTTATATTCGAGCTCCAGGATTTATAAAAGCCGAAGTCTCTGCATCGTACGGGTCTCTACACATTTTGACACAAATTCTAATATATTATCAGTTCATTTTCTCTCAAGGACCCGGTGTCTATTTTATCCAGATCCCAGCGATCAAGGCTTCCCAGCGAGGCCAACTTCCTGCTTGATTCACTTCTCGCAAATTAAAAAGGATTCAAACTTGTTTCCTGTCATTGTCATCACCCCGAGCTGGTGATAAAACCCATCATACTTCTACCCATCTTCTGTGAAATTGTAATCGGGCTCACCCATCTAAACAATCACAAGGTGCTCAGGCCAATTCCTTTAGTTTTAAGCCCGAACATCTTTTTGGCACTCTCGGTGGGACTTTTATATGCCTTTGCAGATGATATCACAGAAAGCTACCATGAGCAAATCCAATGAGAGGACAGCTTCTAACACCAAGACCGATGTATCAAGAGGTCACGTTCAGAGGCATGCCCGAAATGATCTTCTAGAGAACAAAAAGGAGTACAATCGCGACTTGCCACAAAGGAGACCACCTATTTTTGGTAAGGAAGATGTTGATTTTCTTCGAGACGAGGCATCAAGGGAGAATCACACACTCTTCAACGACCTCATCGCCCAAATGTCCACAGTCTTACGACCGATTCTCAAGAGGAATGAGTCAATCCAGATGCAGTCTCAGAAACAGCTGGAGGAGATCAATGTCAACATGCATCGCATGGCATCCATCCTCGAGGGTAAACAAAATGTTGAACTCCCCAAGTACGCTTCAGACTCTAATAGACCAAGTAGTCATAACTTATAGTATGGTAATGTGCGTTTAATGAGAAGGCCTGATGAAAATGAAAGAAATTATCTAACCCGATCTATTAACTTCAATGATAATAGTTATCAAGGTCGAGCGATGGGCCATAACCCTGATCGGGCTGGTACTGTGTTTACTTATGATGAACAAGGCCGAGTTACTGAATTAACCTCAGACCAAGACACAGAACCATATAATAACCAAACATAATACCATACTAATGACTATAAATATGAGTATCGGCCACCTGTGACTAATCAGAGTCTATTAAGAGATACCTTAGAAAAAATGGGTATAGATTTTAGACCCATTTCTAGGCCGATGTACAACAAACCCTATCCTGACTGGATAGATAAACTGCACCCATTTCCTAGGGGATACAAAGTGCCTGAATTTGTACTGTTCTCGGGTGAAGATAAACATCAATCTTCGATTGAGCATGTAGCCTGAATCACAGTACAATGCAGAGAGGCATCGGCTAATGACTTTTGGAGGTTAAGACTCTTTGGTAATTCCCTAACCAAATCGGCCTTCACCTGGTATACACACTTACCCTCCAATTCTATAACTACTTGGAAAGACTTGGAGGAAAATTTTCATGTTGAATTTTATAGGGCCAGACCCGATATATCCTTGGCCAACTTGGCCAGGATTTCTCAGTTACTAGGGGAGTCCGTGGAACAATATGTAATGAGATTCCGCAAAATCAAGACTCAATGTATTTCGATCATCAGTGAGGCCGAATGCGTCCCAATGGTTGTCAGGGGACTTAATTATTCTATGAGGGAACACTTTGAGGGACATCACTTTAGAGACTTATTTGAGCTAACCACTCGGGCTACAAGTTATGAGAGGTTGCTCAAAGAAAAGGACCAGAGGAGGTCTTCCTCAAAGGGAACTTATTATCAAGATCCCCTAGTAGTACCGGCCATTAATGAAGAATATAAGACCGATACTGATGATCAAGCCATTAATGTGGCCGAATCTATTGGAATAAAACCCAATGAATGTCAGGCCCTGAAGAGGCGGACAGTGGTAAAAGAAAAGAAGAAAAATCCCAAGGCCAATCAAATAGCCAGGGAATATTCTTTTAATCTTACTAAGGTCGACGAAATCTTTGATGCTCTAATCAAAGACGGCCAAATTAAGATATCTGATGGCCATGTCATTCCTCCTCTAGAGGATCGGTCTGGTAAAGAGTATTGTAAATGGCATAACTCCTGGAGGCATACTATTACCAATTGTGTAATTTTCAGGAATGTGATTCAAAAGGCCATCGATGATGGGAAGCTCCTTTTCCCAAGAAGAGGGAAAGCCATAACAGCAGGCACGATGCTACCTAGAATACCATACAATATGATATTCCCCAAAGATATCAAGGCACTCGATCCAAGAAAGCATGAACCTTGGACACCAGATCGGTCTAAAGTCAGAATAGAGCTAAAGCTCCCAAAAGATGAAGAGGGAGAAAATTCAAAGGTGAACAGGGAAGTTAGTTTCATCAATAAAAAGGAAGTCACATGCCCTACATATAATCACTGCTTCAAGTATACTCCACAGAAACACAGCAGATCCCCAAGGCATGTGACAAGAGATCGACGGGATTATCCTCATCCGTCAAGGCCAGAAGTTAAGGTGAAGCCTGTGGCTGATAATAAGAGCAGATCTCACTCACCAAAAAGGCAGAGGCTGAAGGAAAAGCCAAGTAAAAATTCCCATAGAGATCAAGGCCATCAGAATCGGCCTAATGCCAAAACATTCAAGCCCAAGGAAACTGAGAGCTGGCAAAAGCATAGGCCTAAAGCTGATATTTTCAAAAGGGTATAGTATCCAGATCATGATGGGAGGTTAACATAACAAAGACATAGAAAATGAGGATGCAGAGGCTTCATCAGTCAGCCCGTCAGGACCATGATTCATCGATCTCTAGCAACAAAGAAGCCTCAAGACCACAGAGATAGTAATCGGCCTCTGAAGCTCGAAAGAGATAGGACTCCTAAAAAAAGGGAGCATGAAAAGAGGTAGCTGATTATAGAAATCGAACAGTGAAGAAAATGTATGATAGAAAGGTTGACCCTCAAAAGAAGCTATACTCTAACTTCAACCTCCACAAAGAGGACAAAGGAAAAGGGAAAACATAGTGGTACTGGTCCGCAAAAGAAGAAAAAATAAAAGATGGACCAGTACCCCCACCATCACCAAAAA
>CATIWK010642493.1:0-21317 GCA_949634005.1 Mallotus japonicus | reverse complement strand
TTTAAACTTTTAAAAGCATTATATGGATTGAAACAAGCTCCTAGAGCTTGGTATGAAAGTTTGAGCAACTTCTTATTAGAGAAAGGTTTCTCTAAAGGAAAAGTTGACACAACTCTTTTTATAAAGAAATCCAAGCATGATTTACTAATTGTGCAAATATATGTTGATGATATTATCTTCGGTGCTACTAAACATTACTTGTGTGAGAAATTTTCTAAGCTAATGTAAGGAGAATTTGAGATAAGCATGATGGGTGAACTCAAGTTCTTCCTTGGATTACAAATCAAGCAATGCAAAGATGGGATTTTCATTAATCAAACCAAATACACTAGAGACATTCTCAAGAAGTTTGGCATGGATGGAGCTAAATCAAGTAAAACTCCAATGAGCACCACAACCAAACTCAATAAGGATGAGAATGGCAAATCAGTTGATGAAAAGCGATTTAGAGGTATGATCGGATCCCTTCCTTATTTAACTGTAAGTAGACCGAATATTATGTTTGCTACATGCTTGTGTACTAGGTTTCAATCTAGTCCTAGGGAGTCTTATTTGAATGCAATTAAAAGAATTTCAAATATCTAAGTGGAAGTTTGCATTTAGGACTTTGGTATCCTAGAAGTTCTTCCTTTGACTTAATTAGTTATTCGGATGCAGATTTTACCGGTAGTTTATTAAATAGAAATAGCACTTTTGGAACTTGTCAATTCTTAGGACAATGTCTAGTTTCTTGGTTTAGTAAGAAATAAGTTTCGGTTGCCTTGTCCATTGCCAAAGCCGAATATGTGGGGCTAGTTGTTGTTTCTCTCAAGTATTGTGGCAAAAACAACAGTTTAGGGACATATATTCCAAAACAATAGTTTGGAATATATATATATATTCCAATTAAATGTGACAATACAAGTGCTATAAATCTTAGCAAGAATTCCATTCAACATTCTAGAACTAAGCATATTGACATTAGACATCATTTCTTGCATGATCATGTGCAAATTGGTGATATTCGTCTTGAATTTATGGATATAAATCATCAATTAGCGGATATTTTTACCAAACCTCTCAATGAGGAGAGATTTAATTTCATCAAGCATCAATTTTGGTATGATTCATGGTTCAAGCTTGTCTTGATTGCATAATTGATGGTTGAGTTCATTGATCTCATAAATCCATGCGAAATCATGTCATTTGCATAATATCATGTTATGAGTATTGATTGTTTTGATTATTATATCTTGTGCAATCTTTTAAAATATTTTTTTCGTTTTTCTATTTAATAATTGATTATTGAATTTATTTCAATAAATTAATTATTTATAATTAGCATAGTCTATTTTGAATAATTATCTTGTATATATATATTGTTTATTTTTTTTGCATTATAACATGTTATTTGTGTTTATTGATATTTTTCTTTACTTGTGTTTTTTTTTTTTTTTTGTAAAATCTTATTTGCATTTTGTGTATTTTTACATGATTACTTATTTTTAAATAACTATTAATAGATTTCTTTGTGAATCTTCATTAAGAAAATTTTCAAATACTATTTAAAGTATTAACTATGTTTAATTTGCATTTTGTGTTATGAATTTTCTTGTTTTAATTTTGTGAAATTTTTTATTTTGAGAATTCCTATTTGATTTCTGTTTAAATTATTTCAAATAAGCATAATAATTTTCAAACCATATCATGCATTAATATACTTAAATATTTCATCTATTTTGAATTTGCTATTTAATGATTAATTATTGAAATTAATTAAATGAAATAAGTAAATTAATTATATTTATTTTTTTTCCTATTTGCATGATCTATTTTATTATTTAGCAATGCTAGAATTTAATATCATAAGATTTGATTGATTATGTATGTATTTAATTATACCTTGATTTGGTGTTAATTTCATTCATAGGGACTAAACTGTCGCTTTTTAGGGGTTTAATTGAATATTTTTGAAAGATCAAGGGCCTTCATGTAATTTCGTCACGAGCCGTTGGAAGTCTGACAGCTCGTGACCGTTACATTCCTTCTTTCACTTGACAGAACCCCTCACGAGTGACGTTTATGATAGTGAGCTGCTCGTGAGGAGCATACTGTCATTCAAAAAAAATCCTATTCTCAATGGGATTGAAACTCCCAAGGTTCATATTCAATTCTAAAACGGTAACCTGCTATTCTTCTTAGATTTTTGACCAAAATTTAAGTATTTTTTAACTCTAATTATCCTCTATATAAACCCTTTTATCTCTCCTCATCCCTTACACAATTCTCTTCATCAAAACTTCTTCAGAAAATTCCCTCATCTTCTTCCTTCTTCCTACATACTCTTAGAATTTTCTCTTTTATCTTCTCCATGGCTCCCAAAAAGAAGACCTCATAAGAAGTACCTTCATCCTCATCTTCAAAAAGAGCTACAAAGGATCAACCAAAGAAGACACCATCTATCTCCTACTCCTCCACACAAATTAGATAAAGGACTCAATAATTTGATAAGAGAAAAATCATTCCTTCCAAGTTTATATCTCAATCAACTTTGGAAAAGATAGGATGCTTTGAAGAAGTAAGAACTATGCCTGAAAGGGTAGGTATCTATAACTTTGCTTTTGAACCTCTTCCTACCTATCCTTCCCTTGTTGTTGAATTCCTATCCACTTTTTGCTTAAGGGTTCAATTCATTGATGAACAAAACCCTCTCAATAGCATGAGATTTAGGTTGGGTGGTAGAGATAGGCTTTGAAATCTCAACAATTTGATGAAATCTTTGGGTTTAGGCAAGGGGGTCTTGCTTCTCCTAACACAAATTGGTCCCCTAACAATTTTTGGATTCAACATGCTAAGCCTAATGCTAGTGCATTTGTAATGGGACACACAAAATCTTCTCTGTTTGCTTCTAAATCCCTTTGGTATATGCATAGGTTTATCACTTACCTTTGGTAGCCTATGTGTAGGAGGTATAATCACAAGAATTGCTACCTATTTTGGGATGAATTTGAACAATATTCCTTTTCTACCTCCATCCTTTCTTAATGAAAACCTCTTGAGAGACTTTAGATAATTCAAGATGGATAGAGGTATTTGGGTTTTGAAACATGAAGTAGGGGATCAAGATATTGATGTGGAATTAGCTCAAGACTTGGAAAACATTGAGCAAATTGGAACCCATGGTCTTGAAGGTGTTAAAATTGAAGAAGAAATTCCTCCATTGCAAGTCCCTTCTCAAACTCAAGCTCAAACTCAAAGGAAGAGACAAATAGGACCTTCTACCTCTCAAAGTGTTGATGATGAGCCCTCTTGGATTGGTAGTTTCTTTGATCATCTCTCCATTATTAAATCTAACTTCAACAATAGGTTTGATCAAGTAAACACTAGACTTGATCGATTTGAGCATAGAATGGACCACATTGAGTATGATATTCATCAATTGTATGCTCATCACAACATATAATGCTTTTGGCCTCCTCCTCCTCCTCCTCCTTCTTCATTTTAAGATCCTCACAATGGCCATAACTCCTAGTTTTCTTAGTTTATTTTTAGTGTGTAATCTTGTTTTCATTGTTTTAGTTCTTGGTATTTTGTTTACTTTTAGTTTATTTGTAGTTTATTGTCTTTATTTCTCTTTTCTTTTTATCTTTGACAAATGGGGAGAAATTGTGATATGTTAGTTAAATAGTTAAATATTGTGTGATGTGTGTGCTAAGTTTAAAGTGGTGCTACATGTTACTGGTTTTGTCAAGTGTTTGTTATGTTTAATGATCATGTTATCATGTTTCTCTTTGTGTGGTTAAGTATGTTTTAAACATTTTTCATATTTATTATGTAGGCCTTGTTTTATGTTTCCCTCATATTAAATGTCATACGTTTATTTCATATATTATGAATTTATTTCACAAAGGGGGAGAAGTTTTAAAATTATATTTCTTATCATGTCCTAAGGGGGGAAAATAGAGAAATATACTATAAACTTTTGATGAAGGGGGAGAAAAATTTTTTACATATGTACAAATTTTTTTAACTATCTTTCTTATGTATATTTTTTTTCAATTGATATCAATTTTTTTTAAAAAAAAAACATCTCCTTTATGATTATTTATTTTCAATAAGGATTTTTTTAACAAGAAGTTGTGAAAATTTAAAAAACATGTTATTTATGTCATATTTTTGAAATTATTTTCTAATCCTTATATATGCTATCATAATTCATTTTCATTATGCTTTGATACATTATGAAATATTTAGAATTTGTATATTAAAATTATGCATATATTAAGGGGGAGCAATTTCTTACATATTGCATCTATTTAATTTGAAAGGGAGAGCTATCAATTTAATTTGACACACACACACTTTTTTTATTATTTTATCAAATTAGTTGTCAAAGCCAAAAAGGGGAGATTGTTGACCATTTGCATGATCAAACCCTTAATTTTAACTTTAACAAACAATTTTGGGCTACTAATGATTTAATTTAAGTGTGTAGCGTTCTTATTCAAGATAAAAAAAATTCATTCAAGTATCAAATTATTTTGAAGATATATAATGACTCTTAAAAGAGCAATTATATGAAAATTATTAAAGAAAATGAACCTATGCAAAAGCCTAAGTTGATTGGATGCAAAAGGAGTCAAGAAAAATAATTTTTTTACCATACAAGTGGCTGCTCACGAGCCCTTCATAAGCCACTCACGAGCTACCCCTCTATCGCCTGCTTTTCAGCCTTCCATGAGTGAGCAAGTCTGAGCCACTCACGAGTTGCTCCTCATGAACGTGAGCAGCTCGTGAGGGCAGGCCAGACAAGCTCCAACGGGCAAATTCAAATGTAACAGCTCTCATACTCGACCCTCACAAGCTAGACGCTACCCTTACTACCGTGAGCTACATTTCGGCTGTAAAAAGTCTAATTTGAATCAATGATGATTAGAAGACTTTGGAGACACAATCAATGTCTTCAACAACCATATTTTTTTATGCTCAAGCTATATAAATAAGCTCTAAAGTCTCATTAAGGAGGATGATACACTTTGAGCATTAAAATTTCTTATAAGCATTCATTGAGCATTAATCTATTCAATTACTCTTTGTATTTGATTAACTCTTGAGAGAGCTGGTTGTGAGTTAGAATAGAAATTCTTTTTCTTCTATTTTCTGGAGATTAAGAAAAGGGAAGTGAGGTTCTATTCTAATTATGAAAAGCTGAAGTGTTTGCCTATTGAAAACACTTGGGAATTTGGTTTAAGAGTTAGCCTAGAAACTCTTGACTGTAAGGTTCGAGTTCAGCCTAAAACTCAAGGTTGTAAAAATCAATCTATGGGAATAGATTGTGGTGATTCAAAATCCTAACTTGAGGATAAGTTAGGTGGAGACGTAGGAGTGTTGAAATCTCGAACTCCTTAAATTCTTGTGTTCATTGTTCTTTTCTTTCATTTCATTTTAATTCTTACTTAATTCTTTTAATTTTCTTCAAATCTTCTATTAGCCCTATTCACTCCCCTAGGGCTCTTTCAATAATATATATTTTATAACTTACACTTGCATGTTGGCTTTTCATTTTAGAGATAATATCACTAATGGGCCTATATTGACCCATTGCTTTCTTTTTTGGCATGACTTCATTTTACTTTTCAAAAATGGTTCTTTATGTTTTTTAAAGTGGGTCTATTTATGAAAAGTGGTTATGATTTTCGGTGTTTTCTGTGTTTTTATTTTGGTAATGGACGCTGCTCAATTGTTATATCATGGACCCCTGTTCATATTGTAATATAGACCAAAAGTCATTACACATGCGAGATAAAAAAAACGCGCGTCTTTTTTTTCAACGTCAAACATCATCTTTTTTTGTGTAGGTTCATTGACTTTTATCTGTAATTTCAATGAACATGCATGTAGGAGATAAAGGAACTTCTCCCAATTTTGGAACCTCAAATATAAGAAATGGAACTAGAAGAACATGCAAAGAATGCATATAACCTAATTAACTACGCCTACAAAATATTTGAGAGCTGAGAATCTAATCTCTGTTGCAACTCCTTAATCCAATCTCGCTTATTAGGTCCAAAATACCCATAACCCCATTGTCAAACACAGAGTATAATTTCCTATCATGTCAAACATTCTCTTTTTTTTTTCCTTGTGTTAAACTTTGTTTAATTAGTTAACTTCTCTTTATAATTATAAAAATTAATAGGTTAATTGATCAAAACTATGATTTTCATTAATTTCCACTTGTATGTTCTTGAGAATCAACGAATCTGCAGGTCAAAATCAATGAGTTTGCTGTAGATTCATTGACTTTTTCCTGCATGTTCAATGAACGTGCAGGTGAAGATCAATGAATTAGCAGCAGGTTCATTGGCCTTCACCTGCAAATTCATTGACCTTCACCTGCAGGTTCACATCTAATTTAATTTTTATTTAATATCACATGAACCTCCAGTCAAAAACTCATAAATCTCTACATTACAACTAATGAATTTATGTGCACAAACTAAACAAATATAACAAAACCAGTGAAAATCCAATCTAAAAAAATACAAAAAGAAGAAGAAGAAGAAGGAGCAGTTGTTGAACATACATATATTTTTTGCAAATCCACTCTCTCTAGCTCAAGTTATGATTTCAAGTTTTGAAATTCTTGAGAGAAACCTCGAAGAAGAAGAAGAAGCAATTGCTGATCTAAAAAAACAAAGTGCAGAAAAAATAAAGTGTAGAAAAGAGGGGAGAGATCGTGACAGGAGAAAAGGAAAAGGAAGAAGGAGTGATCGTGATCGGAGAAAAGGAAGAGGAAGAGGAAGAGCGGAGGGATCATGACCGGAGGAAAAAGGAAGAGCAGAAGAAGAAGAAGAAGAAGAAGAACTGCGTTAAAAAAAAGAGAAGGAAGCGTTAAAAAAAAGAGAATAAAGCGTTAAAAAAAAGCATTAATTAAATAAAAAAACTCACCTGTGTAATAGAAGTCGCAATATGCACAGGGGTGCAGGATATAATTTACAGACACGACTAATAAACTCAATCTCTAAGTCTCCTTGACCACTTTCCTTCTCCGATAACAATTTCATTTCATCACATAAACCATCTGTTGCCCTCTCTAATTCTTGACAAGAAAAAACCCATCTTTTCTTTTCTTTCTCTTTATTGCATTTTTTTCCTTCACTGCTTTAGTTTTTAGTGGAAGAAGATAAAGGAAAAGACAGATACAGCGGATGAAGAAAATGGTGAAGAAGCATAGTCGTTGGATCTCTCTTAGTCACGGCAAGTACTCTGAGATTCTCACTGAGAAAGACTTTTTCTCTGTCGTTAAAGCTAGTGATCGCGTCGTTTGTCATTTCTATCGCAATAATTGGCCTTGCAAGGTAAAAAAAAATGACATTTTGAGAATTATTTTAGAGAAAATTTTCTGTATTTATTGAATTTTTAGTGTTATAATGAGTAATTTGAGAGTTTAAGTAGGGATTTCAAGCTGAATAATTAGGTTTTGATTTGATGTTAAAGCTATAATCATTGGCTAGTGATGATACACTAAAATACTCTCCTAATGAAGAAAGGACACATGTACGAAGTCTTTCTCTCTTTGGACACATCATCAATCCATTTTGACTTATTGACCGGCAAGCTAGGATTTTACTGTATGGAAGAGGGTCCCTTTCTACTTCTGGGCAAACCTCACTGACTCTCGGGATAACTCCTTTCACTCGAGAGAGAGGTCAAGCACTATTCTGACATGCATTAAATGCACGTCAATCAGCCTCCTTTTATAATGACAAAGAACAGACCTCACGTGCCCCAACGTCTACTGTAGCACCATGCATCATGACCAATCAAATCATGCTTTTTCACCAACTACACGCATGAATACAAAGGAAAAATGGGTATTATACTTCTCCAATTTTTATTTTTTCTGGATATGCTTTGTTCTTCCCATTTTTTGCAGGCTAGAAGAACAGAGCACCTATTTTCCCTTTCTTCCTTTTCTTTCCTTTTTTCTTCTCTTCTTTCATGAAAATTTTAGCTTATCTTCACGTGGCTCTTGCATAAATCTTTCCTAACTTGACCATCGGAGGGGTTTTGGATCCTCCAAAACCCTTTGACCCAAGACTATTCTCTGACTGCAGGAATCAACATTCTGAGCTAGAGTTCAAGGTTTGAAACACCCGCATCAAATGGCGCCGTCTGTGGGAAAATGGGTAGCTCTTGTTAGAAAATTACTTGTTCTAAGCTTGATTTTTAAATCACGGAGTTATAAGGATTAGGGAGTTACAAGGGTTCTAGAGAACTCGGAGTAGTAGTTGTTTTGGCTGGAAATATATGTGAAGGATATCTTTCCACGATGACGAGATCAAACACTTCTGTTGGAGAAGAAGCTGATGGAGGAGGTGACAGGTTTGAGAAGAGAGTAACAGGATCCAACTCTAGGAATCTTGAGACTGTTGAAGTATCAACTAATTTCCTCAATGATTTAATGAAGAAAGGGGACTACTTGACGAAAGTACAGCGTGAGCAGAAGAAAGAGAAGGCTAAAGTTGCTGAGCCTTATGTAAAAACTCTAAATGTTACAAGAAGGAGGTTGATCCTTGCAGAAGAAGGAGAAACTGATGAAACACGTTCAGAAGCATTTCGTGGCTCTCAGTCACTAGTGGAGCGTAACAAATATCATTAGAGGGATTGCTCCAATGAGCGATACTCTGGGGATTCCAGAAGATTGGAGCGATACCAGAGATGGGAGAGCATGGAAGACTCTGATGTTACCAGGAGAAAAGAAAGACGTTCCAGATCACATGAGCGAGATTGCTTGGGAGCTATAAAGGGGGAAGGGATTCAAAGTCTTATGAGGATGTCTCCAAGAGACGTAGTGGAACGGGGAAGGCTGTTGCTTATCCGTCCTCTCATCATGACAGATTGGAGGATGATTTTAAAGAGTTCCTGGAGTGCAGACAAAAGAAAACAGAAAAGAGCAAGCTGCCCAGTCAGGTGATCAGTGTTCACTCACATTTCTCTGAGGATATTCAGAAAGAGCCGATCCCTAGTAAGTTTAAGCTTCCTACTTTTCCTTCCTACGATGGTACAACAAACCCTAAAGATCATGTTCTTAAATTCAAGACAATTATGGAGTTCTACATGCACTCGGATGCTATTCTTTGCAAGATATTCCTTAGAACCTTTGTTAATGCTGCACAGTCTTGGTTCAATAACTTGCCCTCTGGTAGTATCCATTCTTTTCCTGATTTTAGTAAGCAATTTATTAGTAGATTTATCTCTAGTATCCCCGCACAGAGAGAAACTTCGTATCTTAAGACCATTGTGCAGAACAAGGGAGAAAGCCTGAGAGAGTATGTTGCACGATTCAATATGGAGGCTATAAAGATTCCTAATCTGGATCATTTATGAGCAATTGAAGATATTGTAAAGGGCACCAATAATCCACCTTTCTTCAACTCACTCATAAAGAATGCCCCAACTAACCTGACAGCCTTGATGGATAGGGCGAAGAAATATATCAAGCAAGATCATGCTTTTCTAACCAGTAGGTTTGCGCCCAAGCGTAAAGAGGAATTTGAAGATCCTTCTCCTCTTAAGAGGGTTAGAGGAAACCCAAGTCTTCAGAGTCCAAGGTCTGTCCAAAGAAATACCATGAGACTTTTTGTTCCTCCGAGTGAAGATAGAATGACTCCATTTAGCGCTTCTCGCCATGAGGTTCTGATGTTAATCAGGGATAAGGAGTACGTGAGGTGGCCACATGAGATGCTTCTAAATTCTAAACCCCGAGATCAAGGAAAGTATTGTCATTTCCATAAGGCAATTGGGCATAGTACTAATGAATGCCATCAGTTGATGTTTGAAATCGAAAGGCTTGTCAAAGAAGGGCATCTGTGAAATTTTGTGAAAAGGGAAGATAGGCATATCAAACCCTCTGAAGAAGTAACAGCTTCCAGGACTTAGAAAGACAAGCAGCCGATGATTCCTCGTAACACTGGAACAGGTGGGATAATTCACTAAATAGCTGGAGATGACTTTGGAAACGGGAACAATAGTTCTAGGAGAAGGAAAAGTAGAATGAGGGAGGAGGATCCTCTCATAACCTGTCTCATAACTTTCGGTCTTAAAGATGGAATTTGAGTGGTGATGCCCCATGCGAATGCTATGGTAGTTATGGTTGTGATTAACAATTTTAGGGTGGAGAGAGTCTTGATGGATGATGGAAGCTCTGTGAACTTACTACCTTATCATGTCTTTAAGAAGATGAGAATCAGGAAGGATTGCTTACTTCCAGTATGTTCTCAACTAAGAGGTTTGGGAGATTTTTTTGTGGAGGTCTGAGGCAAAATCACTCTTCCTATTACTCTAGGAGAGACAAATTCAAGAGGAGAAATTATGAGAAGGAGAACAATGATGGCCAAATTCATAGTGGCGGAGGTGTCGATCACATATAATGCCATAATTGGTAGGCCAATTCTTTATGAATTTTGTGCAATCACTTATATCCAGTATTTGTGCATGAAGATGCCATCGGATGATGGGCCGATCACCGTGAGAGGAAGACAATTTGAGGCAAAATATTGTCATTCGATTTCTCTAAGTCCACCTTTGGAAGATGAAGTGCTACTGGCAAAACAAATACAAATGGGAAGCAGAGTACCTAACCAGCGAACCAAGCCAATTGGGGAGCTGGAATCAATGATGATATGCCCTGAAAGTCCAAAAAAGTGCACTCATGTGAATAGCCACCTGACAGAGGAGCAGAAGTCTCTAGTTTGGAAATTTCTTCATAGTCACCAGTTTGATTTCGCTTTCAAGCCCTCAGAAATGCCTGGTATTGATCCAAGTGTAATGACTCATAAGCTCAATACAGACCTTAGTATTAAGCCAGTGAAGCAGAAAAAGCATTTCTTTCCTCCACATAAGCAATACGCAATTGATAAACAGGTGGACAAGCTATTAAAGCACAGTTCGTGAGAGAGGATGACTATCCCACTTGGCTAGCAAATGTGGTGTTGGTTAAAAAGGCCAATGGGAAATGGAGGCTATGTGTTGATTTTATGGATCTTAATAAAGCATGTCCTAAAGATTGCTTTCCTTTGCCCTCAATAGATAAGTTAGTGGATGCTATTGCTGGGTATGAGTACTTGGCGTCTTTAGATGCTTTATCAGGGTACCACCAAATCCCTATGGATCCGGAAGATAAGGAGAAGATAGCTTTTATCATAGAGAAGGGAATTTACTGTTATCAGGCAATGCCATTTAGTTTAAAAAATGTCAGGGCTACCTACCAGCGACTCATAAATAAAATTTTCAAGAATCAACTAGGGAGAAATCTTAAAGCATACGTTGATGATATGATCGTGAAGAGTAGGATCTTTGAAGAACACTTGGCTGACTTACAGTAAATCTTTGGAGTGCTCAGTTAGTATGGTATGAAGTTGAATCCTGACAAGTGCTCTTTCTTTATCAGAGGTGGGAAGTTCCTGGGATACAAGGTCAGTAGTAAAGGGATTGAACCGAACCCTGAGAAAGTGCAAGCTATTCTAGAAATGCCATCTCCTCAGAGTCCAAAAGATGTGCAAAGACTGATAGGAAGAGTTGTTGCCCTACACTGGTTTATTTCAAAATCCGCAGAGAAGTGTCTTCCTTTGTTTCTTAAGTTGAGGAAAGTATCAGCTTTTGATTGGACAGAGGAGTGTGAAAAAGCTTTTAAAGCCCTGAAGGACTTTTTGCAGTCACCTCAGATCCTGAGTAGGCCACTACCTGGAGAGGATTTATTTATTTACTTAGCTGCGTCAGATTACGCAGTGAGTGCTGTCCTCGTTCGAGAAGAAGGCAAGATTCAGAAGCCGGTATATTATGTGAGTAGAGTCCTTCGTGGGTCTGAGCTAAATTATGCCGCCATCAAAAAATTGTCATTTTCATTAGTGATTGCTGTGAGGAAGTTTCAGGTCTACCTCTTAGGACACCAGGGAATTGTGAGAACAAATATGCCTCTCAAGAAGGCTCTTCAAAAGCCTACTATAGCTGGCAGGATGACAATATGGTCAGTGGAGATCAGTGGATATGGGTTGAGATATGAACCTAGAACGGCCATAAAAGTACAAGCTCTTGCTGATTTCATTGCAGAATGTTGTTTCAACGAGAATGATAACAAAAGAGAGCATCAAGAAGATAAAAAAAAACATATCGCCTCTTACCTACCACCTCTACAGGAAAGACTTATGAGTGAAATTTGTATGTAGACGGTTCATCTTTCTTGGAAGGAGGCAGAGCTAGAATAATGCTCAAGGGACCGTGTGGGTTCCTAGTCAAACATGCCCTTAAGTTTGCTTTTCCTGTCTCAAACAATGTCTCTGAGTACGAAGCTCTCATTAATGGTTTACAGTTAGCTGAAGCAGTTGGAGTCCCAAACTTAAAAGTTCACAGTGATTCACAACTAGTTGTGAACCAGGTGGAAGGAGCATTTGAGGTGAAAGATGAGACAATAGGTTTGTACATACAATAAGTAAAGGAGATATTAAAGAGGTATGAGCAGAGGGGAATTCCTGTGTGCGTTGTTCAAATTCCCACATCAAAAAATTCCTTGGCAGACTCTCTCAGTAAATTGGTGGTGTCGAAAGATTCCTCACTTGATGATGTTCACATGAAAATACTATCCTCTCCAAGTACGTCCAAAAATCTTGAAATCCTTCCTATACAGGAAAGAGCATCTTGGATGGATCCAATAACTCGATATTTGGGGACAGGAAAACTCCCGGAAGACCGCAAAGAAGCTCTTAAGTTATCCCTGAGAGCATCCAGATTCATATTACTGAATGGGAAACTCTATAAAAGAGGATATCGTATGCCTCTATTGAGATGCTTATCTGAGGAAGAAGCAGGATATGTATTGAGAGAGGTGCACGAAGGAGTCTGTGGGACTCATATTGGAGGACGAGCTTTGTATAACAAGATCATAAAGCAAGGATATTTCTGGCCTAGAATCTCTAAGGATGCCTCAGAATTTATGAAGAAATGTGATGTCTGTCAAAGGTATGGCAATGCTATCCACATTCCTGCCAATAATCAAATTCCTATTCTAGCCCTGTGGCCCTTTGCACAATGGGGAGTCGACATTCTTGGTCCATTCCCCCTAGCACCTGGACAAAAGCGCTTCATAATACTTGCTGTGGAGTATTTTACTAAGTAGGTGGAGGTTGAAGCTCTAGCAACTATTACCGCCCAAAAAGCTATAAATTTTCTTTGGAAAAATGTGATATACAGATTCGGAGTGCCTAAAATATTAATCTCTGACAATGGGAAACAGTTCGATTATGGTAAATTCAAGGAGTTTACAGGGGGACTCAACATTGATCACCGTTTCAGTTCTGTTTCTTACCCACAAACTAATGGGCAAGACGAGGTGTCTAACAGAACCATTCTTCAAGGGTTAAAGAAGAGAGTTGATGGTGCTAAGGATTAGGCAGAAGAATTACCTATAATTTTATGGGCTTACAGGACTACTCCGAGAGCCCCTACCAGGGAAACCCCATTCTCTCTAACTTATGGGACAGAGGCAATCATTCCTGTTGAAGTAGGGATTTGAACTCAAAGAGTAGAATGCTGTGATTTAAAGAAGAATGAGGAGGAGCTGAGAATAAATCTTGATATACTTGAAGGCCTGAGAGAGGAAGCCTTAGTCAGGATAGCCAAGCAAAAGAGAACAATAGCTAGCTATTTTGACGTAAAATTCAAATCCAGGCCTATGAAAGTAGGAGATTGGGTACTTAGAAACCTAAATGCTACTGGCAGAAGAGAAGGTCAGGGAACATTATCACCTACATGGGATGGACCTTATAGAGTAATGGGAGTTGTTCATCCTAGGACCTTTTATTTGGCTGATCTTGAAGGAAATCGCCTCCCACACCCGTGGAACTCTCAATATCTCAAAAAGTACTATCAGTAAGAAATTATGTTTCTTGTATGGTTTTCTCTATTTTGTAAGGATAACATGAACTCTTATCTATCCTATATGACAGATATTTTAATGTACTCGGATCTTGCTATTTTCTTTATTATATGTGTCTACAAATGAAAACTTCTCTCTCTTGTGATGAAGAGAGGCGTTCCTTGATGATCTTGCTATTTCTCTATTATATATGCATGTGAATAAAAGATGCATCTCTATCTCTCATGATGAAAAGAGGCATTTTTTGGTGTAATTTGGCAATCTTTCTATTGTGCAATTTTTCAATATTGGCAATCTCTCAATTTTCTATGAGAACAGAACCAAATGCTATGGAAAAACTCTATGAGAAAGCAAATATATTAAACTCTAAGAAATTATGAGTTAACACCAAATTCCTCCTTTTCAACATGAAAAGGACATCTCCGTAAGTGAGATGAAAACACCAAATTCCTCCTTTTCAACACGAAAAGGACATCTCCGTAAGTGAGATGAATCAAGAAAAGAATGCATTCGACAACCAAATTGAAGCTAAGTCTCCAGAAGTGAGATGAGCATCATCTCCAGAAGTGAGATAAATATTCTTCAGAGTATCTGTAATACACCTGTGCAGGATCTCTCTCAGGAAATTCCCTGAGTCAACAATCAACATGTTGAAATCTAAACATGGCACAAGCAAAATAAGGATATAAGAGATATTCTTGAAAAGACTAATATGTCATTCCAAATAAACGCCTTCAAGAGGCGAAGCTATTCTGTGTGGACAAACACACTACAAACTATTATGTTCAAACATCCAAAAAGTTAAGACAAAAGATATATTCAACTAAAGACGGATGCTAAACTGCATCACCCTTCATCTAAGAGCTCACAGGCTCATCGACTTTGGTGGGGGAGGAAGGAGGAACATCCTTTTCTTTCTTCTCTTTAGGGTTATCAGCCATCTCCTGAGACTCTGCCCCATTGGCAGGAAGAACTAGCATCTCTTAAACAGTGGTGGGTGTCCCAGAGTCAATAAGAGCACTAGAGTTAAGCTCTTCTTCTTCAGGCTGACCCTTCTTCAGATTACCCTCTGAATCCTCACCAACAGCCTCAAAGTCAAAAAAATCCTGACCAGGAAAATGCTTTTTGAGCTTCTTCAGCAAACTGTGCCACCTAGTAGTGTAGTAGTTCGCAGCATATGAAGTGATCTCTAGCAGATCTCCAATACCAGTGTCAGAGATCTGCTGGTGCTGTTGTACCAATACCAACATATGGAGTTCAAGGTTTGGAGTTCAAGGTTTTGTACCAACACACACAACAGCTCTAGACGCACCAACAGCTTCCCTTCCTCCGGCCGGCCATTTCTTTCTCTTCTCTTTCATTTTCTACGGCCACCAAAGAGAAAAGGGTAGCCGTCACCGACTTCGACTCCACCTAACGTCGACGTTGGTTTCATCTCTCTCTGGGCTACATTTCCCCTCTACCAATTTGTCCGATCCATGCTGACAACCACCTCGATTTGAGGTGAAATGATTCTAAGTTCTTCAGCCAATTTCTCTTAATTGAGTTTAAATTAGGCTTGGTGGTAGTTATATGAATTGAAATTGAAGTTTAGAGCTTTGCATTGATGTATGTTTCATAATTTTCTGAGATTGTTGGATTTTCGGGTACTATTCCGGTGTTCGGTTATTATTCTGGGTTACTGTTCCGAACCTAGGTGTTTTCATATTTTTAATAAATCCTATAAATTGTGTTAATCGATTCTTGTAACTGGACCGAAGTCCAATTTCTTACGGTTTATGAGATATAAATTCCGGAATGATTATGGGGAAATTTATTTATTTTCATATAAATTGATTTAATGCACTAGAAATATTTTATGAGACTCAAAATTTATTATTTGAGGGCTTTAAAGGCTATTTTGATCATATATAAATTTTTATAATTTTTCTAAAGTGTTGGGAAATTTTTATGAATTTATTTGTTATATTATATAAGCATGTTTTAAATATATATTATTTAATTTAGAGAACTCCGGAGCGAGAGCAGTAGCATTTGAGCAGCCGAGGATGCGTCGTCCAGCACGCTTCACCTGTGAGTTAATTATATAAAATGTTTGTTGAATATATGAATTTAAATATATTTATGAATAATTTCCGCAAGTATGTTCATTTATTTCATTATTTATTTTTAAGAATTTTGGAAATTTTGGCATGAATTACTGTGGATTTTATTGGTTTATATTATTTTATAATTCACATGAGATAATCATTTTATGTTTATTGGAATAGATGTTTTAGTCATGTAGTAATTCATATTATGAGATAAAAATGTTTTGGAAGAATTGGTAGAACATGCTACCTAGTGGGTGTCACTAGGATCACGTGCGCACTGGTTAAGATCTTGAATTTTCGTAATATGTGAAATTGCCTCGGTGGAGCTTGTACTCTTGGGCAATGATATGTGAAATTATCTCTCAGATTTGTATTGTGATAGAGATATATGTATCCTTATACTTGAATTGAGATGTTGATGAATTTGGAGATATTGGAGTATTTGTGGTTGATGAATATTATTGGAAGTGTATTTCTTTGAATTACAAGTTTTGGTTTGTTCCCGGAATAGAGGAAATTTTACCGGATTTTCGCCAAAATCTTTAAAAGTGGTATATTTTATAATGATGTTTTTCCTAAAGGCTTACTACGGGTTTCGGATGCATTGTACATTTCCCATTCCCTAGTGCTGGTTACTTGCCCTTGGGGTTCGGGTCATGACCAAGTTGGTATCAGAGCTTATGGTTGATATTTTGCTATTTTGGTCATTGAAACATGTCTTTTCTTGAACTACTGCATTGATTAGGTTGATAAATATCGATTGTTGTCATTATTGCTTCTAAAATTCTGAGTATATGTTAGTATCCTTGTTCTGTCTTGAACTATGTTTTCATGTCTTTTCAGAATGAGGAAGAGAGCAAGAAATGCCCCTGATGTAGATGGAGCACATGATGAGGGCAAGCAGTCCATTCAAGATGAAGGTCCTCCCTCATCCCCACCACGTAGAAAAAGGGGTAGGTCTAGAGCAGCGGTAAATCTAGAACAAGAGCAACAGCCGCAAGTGGAGCCAGAAGCTCCAAAATTGGATCCTGTAGCCTTTGCTGCTGGAATGGCAGGAATTAACCAAGGTTTAGCAGCACTTAATCAAGTTATGCCTTTGGTACAGCAGATGTTACAACAGAGAAACCAAAGGATGACAGATGCAGATGCAACTTTGTTATATTCTAGAGTTGGGAGAGTTTCATTTGATGGTACTAGTGATGCCTTGGATTTTATAAACACCATCGAGGCTAGAACAAAGACTAGATACACTGATTATCAGAGGATTATGATTGTGGAGTTATCAATACAGGCTGCAGCTCAAGACTGGTTTATGTAGTCGATCCAGCCATATATGACTACCATGGCATGGTTGCAGTTTAAAGAGCGATTTTTAAGGTATTTGTGTCCACCTTCGATAAGAGATAATTACAGGTGGCAATTATTGCATATACGCAAGAGTGATCGATCAGTTGAGGAGTACAACCATGAGTTTCTCAAGTTATCACATCATGTTGTAGATGTGATGTAGGATGAAGGGAGAGTAGTGGAGTTGTTTGTGACAGGGTTAGGCCCAACCTATATTGGTATCCGGACTGGAGACCGGAGGTTAGACAGTGTGATGGAGGAGGCTAGACAGCTGGAGAGGCAACATATCATGCATGGGACCATACCCGACCCCTATATGAGTAGCAGTAGTAGATTGGTGATAGCTCAGGGGATTCAGCAGCCTAATTTTCAAATAGGGAGTGTTGGCATTCAGACTGCTGGTACTTCACAGCAGGGATATAGAGGTTACCGTGGGCATAAGAGTGGAAGGCATAGCCGATGGAGTAGTAGACCTATTAGATTTGGGTCTGGAGCCAGTAGTAGCAGCAATGGTCAGAGCTCTGGGTACGGCAGTACAGGCTCAGTGCCTAGTGCATATCTTAACTATGGCCGAGTACATCAAGGCCCTTGTCATCTACCATCAGGAGCCTATTTCAGATGTGGACAGGTTGGACACTTTGCTAGAGCATGTCCATATTCTAGTTATTAGTAGGCATACCCTCAGGGTTCATCATCTACAGTTGCTCAACCAATACAACAGACTCCTTAGTTTCATGCACAGTGTATCCTTAGCAGAGTGGTGCACAGTTTATGGGTTAGTAGGGCCGAGGTACAGGAGGTAGGCATAGGGCGAGACCTAGTGGCAGAGGATTTACACAGCCATCCACTTCACAGCAGGCTGTCGTGGGCAAGCCAGAGTGTTCACATTGACTCCTCAGGATGCTTAAGCATTCAATGCAGTGGTTGCAGGTACTCTTCCAATTTATTATCTTAATGCTAGAATTTTGTTTGATCCTGGTGCATCGCATTCTTTTGTGTCCCCTATTTTTGCTTCAAGAATGGGATGGCAACCATCCAAGTTGTTAATTCCATTGTCTATAGCAACTCCACTTAGCAATGAGTTAGAGACAGATATAGTCTTTCCATCTTGTCCAGTGTTGGTGGAAGGTAGAGAGTTGCTTACAGATTTAGTATTATTGGATGTGATAGATTTTAATGTGATTTTGGGAATGGATTGGTTGGCTCAACATTATGCACATTGGATTTTCGAGAGAAAGAAGTGATTTTCAGAATTCCAAATGATGAGGAATTTTGGTTCAAAGGCGATAAAAGTTTAATGCCTCATAATCTTATCTCTGTAATCACAGCTAGAAAGATGCTTAGAAGGGGGTGTCAAGGCTATTTAGTTGTGGTTAGGGATACGAAGGTCAATAAGGGAGCAGTTGTGAATGTGCCAGTGGTGTGCGAGTTTCCTGATGTTTTTCCTGAAGAATTACCAGGGTTGCCACTAGAAAAAGAGATAGAATTCTGTATAGATGTTGTACCTAGTACAGATCCTATCTCTATGCCACCTTATAGAATGGCACCTGCAGAACTGAAAGAGCTTAAGGAGCAGTTACAAAAGTTGCTCGATAAGGGTTTCATTAGACCTAGCACGTCTCCTTGGGTGTGCCGATGTTATTTGTGAAAAAGAAAGATGGTAATCTTTGACTTTGTATCGATTATAGACAGTTGAACAAAGTCACCATCAAGAACAAATATCCTCTCCTAAGGATTGATGACTTGTTTGATCAGCTTCAAGGAGCTTAGTGTTTTTCCAAGATTGATTTAAGGTCAGGTTATCATCAGTTGAGAATTAGAAGTGGAGATATACCCAAGACTGCATTTCAGATAAGATATGGCCATTATGAATTCTTGGTGATGTCCTTTGGGTTAACTAATGCCCCAACAGCCTTTATGGACTTGATGAATCGGGTGTTTAGGCCATTCTTGGACCACTTTATAATAGTGTTTATTGATGATATTTTGGTATATTCAAGGAGTGAAGAAGAGCATGCTATGCATTTGAGAATGGTACTTCAGACTTTAAGGGAGCATCGATTGTATGCTAAATTTTTTAAGTGTGAGTTTTGGTTAGATCAAGTGGCATCCTTAGGCCATGTGGTATCCAAAGATGGTATACAAGTGGATCCCAAAAAGATTGAAGCCATTACAGAGGGGCCGAGACCTATAATAGTCACCGAAGTGACAAGTTTTCTAGGTTTACCTGGCTATTATAGGAGATTTGTGAAGGATTTCTCCAAGATTGCTGCACTTTTAACAAGGTTGACCCAAAAAAATGTTAAATTTGTGTGGACGGATAGATGTAAGGAGTACTTCCGGTTGCTTAAGGACGGGTTAACTTTAGCTCCAGTATTAACTTTACCTTCAGGGAATGAAAGATATACAGTGTACTGTGATGCTTCTCGAGTAGGACTAGGGTGTGTGTTGATGCATAATGGAAGAGTAGTTGTTTATGCTTCACATTAGTTAAAGAAGCACGAGCAGAATTACCCTACTTATGATCTGGAAATGGCAGCGGTGGTGTTTGTACTGAGGATATGGAGGCATTACTTGTATGAAGTGACTTGTGAAATTTACACTGATCATAAAAGTTTGAAGTATATCTTTCAGCAAAGAGATTTGAATTTGAGGCAGAGGAGATGGATGGAACTCTTGAAAGACTATGACTACTCCATTCTTTACCATCCAGGTAAAGCTAATGTGGTAGCTGATGCATTGAGTAGGAAGTCACTAGGAAGCCTTGCTCACATTAGCTCGAAGAGGAGGTTAATTATTAAAGAACTACATGAATTGATTGATCAGGTGTTACAGTGGAAGATAACCAAGACATGTCTTTTAGCTCAATTCAAAGTACGTTTTGTGTACTTGGATAAAGTTAAAGCATCACAGAGAAAGGACCCACAGTTGCAAAGGATAATGTCTGAGTGTAACAAGGTCTAGAGATTTTATTGTTGATAGTAAGGGCATTTTACATTTGGGCACTAGGATGTGTGTGCCAGATGTGAATGAGCTGAGAAAGGAGATCATGGAGTAAGCTCATTTTTCTGCTTATAGTGTTCACCCAGGTTCTACCAAGATATATCATGATTTGAAAGATACATATTGGTGGAATGGGATGAAAAGGGACATTATGGAGTTTATATCCAAGTGTCACACTTGTCAGCAGGTGAAATTGGAACATCAGAGGTCCTCAGGATTGTTACAACAGTTACCCATTCTAGAGTGAAAGTGGGATATGGTTGGTATGGATTTTATAACTGGATTACCTCGTACAATTGGAGGCTATGATGCCATTTGGGTGATAGTTGATAGACTAACCAAGTCAGCTCACTTCTTGCCAGTTAAGAAGACATACTCTATTGATAGGTTAGTAAAGTTGTATGTCAACCGAATTGTTTGCTTGCATGGAGTGCCAGAAAGTATAGTGTCTGATAGAGGAGCTACTTTTATTTCAGTCTTTTGGCAAGAATTGCATAAGGCTTTGGGTACAAGACTGGATTTCAATATTGTATTTCATCCTCAAACGGATGGTCAGTCAGAAAGGACCATCCAGACACTAGAAGACATGTTAAGAATGTGTGTGATAGACTTTGGTGGTCAATGGGATTTGCACTTGCCTTTGATTGAATTTGCATATAACAACAGTTATTATGCAAGTATTGGAATGGCTCCCTATGAAGCATTATGTGGAAGAAAGTATAGATCACCTCTGTGTTGGGAAGTTGGAGAGAGACAGATGACAGTCCCAGAATTGGTGCAAGTGACTTCTGAGAAAGTTCCTCTCATCCAAAAAAGAATGAAGACAGCATTTAATCGACAGAAAAGCTATGCAGATCCTAAAAGGAAAGATGTAGCATTTTCTGTTGAAGACATGGTGTTTCTCAAGGTGTCTCTAATGAAGGGGGTAATGAGATTTGGTAAGAAAGGCAAGCTAGCTT